>CM072518.1:60484872-60697372 GCA_036898135.1 Oncomelania hupensis
AAAGCGCAAAACCTTAACATTGTAAGCTCAAAGCACTCACCCTATTACTACTTCTCTAAGCCACCAAGTCAATGTTATAGTCATTCTTTGGTTCCTGTAAAAATACTACTCACCAACTATCCCCACTGTGGGGATCCAGATCCAGATCTACATCAGACAAGAACATTTGGCGACGCTTCTACAATCTTGGACTTTGCTTATCTAAGGTGAGCTGATCAAAGACACTTGATGTGCTGAAAGAAATATAATTGGTTGCCCCAAGGACTTTGAAGTTAGGGATAGGATAGGATAGAATAGGACAGGATAGGAATATAACTATTTCTAGGTGTGACGTGCACAATTAAAATGTACTCAATGTTTTAAAACCCTTCAGGAGGCAACTTGTAGGCATTTGTGGGTGCTATTAGGCATACTTATACCAACCTCATGATCTGATCTTTCTTGACTTTGGGATCATAAATGTTGACATGGGCCCCTTCCTCCAGCAAATGCTGACAAATGTAGATGGCTGAAGATTCTCTGCCAAAAAAAAAAAACAACCAAGCAAAATATAATTCTGTGAAAGGGTCCCACGGTCACACATTCGATCCTGCTTTACAGATCCTTTTCAAACAAGCAGTGAGGGATGCCCCCTCCCACCTCCCCTCCACCTGAAACCGTTTTTCAGATTAAGGTGAAAAATAACTGAACCCATTTTAAACGTACGGTTTTGATATACATCGAAACATTCATTGGCCTTTGTGCCTATTCATAGCATTTAAGCTGATTCAAACAATAACACAGCACAGAGAGTGTGGATAGGAGGAAGAGTTGTTTTGATTACATCACAAAGAGGAGACTCCTGTAAAACTTCAAAGCTTAGCGGTTGGTTTGAGCAACGATTACCCATTATATTATCAATGCACTTTCCATTGTAAACTCACTGTCACCTACAACTGAAAACACTATCCTTCAATCATACTCTGGTCCTTGAAGAAAAAAAAAAAAAAAAAAAAAAAAAAAAAGGATGATGAAAACAACATAATGGCAATTTTTATCTTCACGAGTAACGAGATGTGAATATAATATTTGTATAACTTACTTTTTTTGTGTACAAGCATAAGCCGTCCTTTTTATATAGCTTCGGTGCGTAATTTTTTATATAGCTTCGGTGTGTAATTCAATAGTCTATTAATATATTAGTTGGGATTTTTTTTTTATATCCAAAATTGCTATAACTCATGGTGAAGATGTCTGTATTCAGCGTGCGTGGATGGTTGGTCAGTCACATGAAATGTCCTAGGCGTTTTGAAATATGTGGGTGTAGGTATTTGGGGTGAAAGAGCTGGAAGAGATTATTGTGCGTGTGCGCGCGCATGTGTGTGTGTGTGTGAGCGCGTGCACAACTGTACAAATCGGTTCCAGAACTTGTCATTCTTAGTAACAACTGGGTTTATTTGCAAGGAACCCACTATTTTCCAGGAACTCACTATTTCCTAAGTACACAGGAGCGCTCTTTTAGTGCATGGGAGAACAGTTGTAGTGCATGAGAGTGTTTTAAGTACAAGAGAGTGCTCTATTCAGGACGGAAAAAAATCCAACCCCTTTTTGAGCAAATTTAAAAGAAAAGTTGACCTATTTCGTCCCCAATGGGAGACGAACTAGGTCAACATTTTACAACTTTTTAGACGGAAAGAGCCAGTATTCTATCAGATTCTTACATTTTTAGACGAAGTTTGCATACTTTCTGTCAAAAAATCTACTTTCCGATTCTTACATTATACATAAACCGAGTTGGCCATGATTTGAAGGTATGTGTGTGTTTTTGTGGATGTGTGTGTGTGCAGATGTGAGAATATAGTTCAAAAGTATCACGTATAACTGTCATGAACATGTAGTTTTAATAGTTGTAGATTTGTGATTTTTTATGGATTATTTTTAATTTTTGTTTAGTTTAAAAACACCCAATTGTTTGTTTCCTGAGATGCAATGAGCTGTAAGAATGCTCCATTGTGGGTAATATAGATTTCTTGACTGGACTGTTACTGTCAGGGGGGTAATCATGTCACTGTAACTTTGTAACAAAGCAACGTTGATGAAGTTGGAAGCTGACAGCCATCATAACATCACAAAGTTTAGATTATTACCTCCTAGCTTAACCTTTACTATACATCATGGCTTAACTTTTACTACACACCATGGCTTAACCTTCACTATACATCAGGGTCCTTTTTGTTCTTTTCTAAGTTATAAAAGCTTTACACAAAAATCTATAACAATAATAATAATAATAATAATAATAATAATAATAATAATAATAATAAAAATAATAATAATAATAATGTGCATGCATCTAATAGACAATTAATAATAATAATAATAATAATAATAATAATAATAATAATAATAATAATAATAATAATGATAATAATAATAATAATAATAATAATAATAATAATAATAATAATAATAATAATAATAATAATAATAATAATAATACAAGAATTTATAATGTGCATGCATCTAATAGACAATTATAGTGATCAGAGGTGCGGATCTATTATTACCTGGTGTCGCCAGTGTCTTTCTTGAAGGCAAAGCCCAGAATAGCAATGGTCTTGCTGGTGACAGTGTTGAAGAGGCGCTGGATGATCAGGTTGCTGAATCTTCGCCTCTGGTAGGTGTTGATGTCCACCACCTGTGTAACCACCATAGCAAAGCATTACAACAAACTGAAGACAAGTCGAACACAGACTTTAAAAAAAATACTTGTCAGCACGTACTTTAAAGATCCTGAGGCTCATGTTCTAGACGCCAGCTACATATATGCACCCAGCAAGCACTAGGTCTCCATCCCCTCCATTCCCCTTTCCCCCCCTCTGCCCTCCTTCCTCTATTCCTGGTCACTCGGGATTTTGCTCAGTTGTCTGAGGGCATCAGACGCGGTGCGCCTAAGGCGGCAATTGTGCGCCTCAGGCGGCTCAAGTTAGACGTTAAATCGGACAGGGTCTTGAGCAGCTCTTGAGTTGGAAAAGCGCCACATAACAACAATAAAATAAACAGACGGCAAAGAGGTTCGGAGTTTCATAATGGCTGACAGCAAGTGGTGAACGATACTACTGCTGTGTCGGAGTGTGCGTTGCTTAATCTTCCTGTCCACCTGATTGTATTTATGCGATTGCAACGTTTTTGTCTAGCGCTTTTCTAGCTCAAGAGCTTGCTCGAAGGCGCTGTCCAACACAGAAACTAACTCAAGCCGGCCCAAGGCGTTCAGGGGCATATACTCTTTAACTATATAACCAGCAACACAGAAGTACAACAAACCCCAGACAATTGCAAAATACAAAAGAACTTTGGAACATTATACAACGCACACACATTAAAGCAATGCACTAAAAACTCGTTGAGTGCCAGGAGTCTTGATACTGATCCATACCACTATATAATTATATAACAATCAATACTCAATGGAAACAAACTGAAGACATTGGCAAAGTAAGGGAGACAACAAGGTTGTGTAAAAGACAGGCAGCGGTTGTTTCCCCTAGAGAAATTGGGCTGGAGTTTATTGACAGCGTCTTTGGATATACCAGAGATGCCAACCTGCAGAAAAATCTGTCAGTGAGAAATTTATAAATTGTCAGTAGATTTATAATTTTGTCAGTAGACAAGAGGGAGCAAAGGTCCAGGATTGACATATCTTATTAAAAATCAGATCGAAAAAATCAAAGATGACTGAGCTCCGCAAAAGAATGTTATAATAATCTGTGGTAAAACTTGACCCCGACCGAAGTCAGAAGGATAATCAATGTCCGTTCGCAAAATTTTTAACATCAACCTGCTACGAATCAGAATCATGTACAGCACAATGTTAGAGTTAATTAAAATAAATTGCTTTGAGGTTGTGTATCGGCATACATTTAAAAAAAAAAGGTAAATCTCATTGATTTCTTTGCATTGTTTTGTCTGCTACTGCTGCTTCAGCGCAGCTAACAAAGTTGTGAACTACGATATGCAATAAGTTA
The DNA here is from genome assembly GCA_036898135.1 of Oncomelania hupensis. NCBI lineage: Eukaryota > Metazoa > Mollusca > Gastropoda > Littorinimorpha > Pomatiopsidae > Oncomelania > Oncomelania hupensis. The sequence continues at coordinate 60,488,877 of CM072518.1, forward strand.
AACTAAAGCAAGCTTCAATAATTGAAGCTATCAAATAGATTTATTACCTTATAAGGTCGTTATATTATAATATGCTGCATTATTTTATACTGTGACAGTGCTTAAGTGTAATCAGTCTTAAACGTGTAACAGTCCTTTTGCCATAATCATCAGCTGCAAATATATAATCTTGTAAAAAATTATTCTCGCCGTAAGAAAAATGACTTCAGCGTTAATCTGTAAAAAACTATTTGCCACCGGAAAATAATACGGCGAAACCGTGAGGGTTGGCATCTCTGGATATAATCCTTAGTAGATGCTAATATCCTCCAGTGAAAAGGGAATGACAACAACCTATTGTTTCAAGAATCAATGAGACGACCGGTGTGAAACAGTGTTGTGCATCATCACCATCACCATCATCATCATCATCATCATCATCATCATCGTCATCATCCTCAACAGCATAAAAACGCATCACCTGTTGCCAGTAAGCCGCCACTTCAGGGAGGTTGAGGCACTCACAGAGGTACACCAGGTTCAACACATCTTTCTGGAAACAGCTGCCTCCGAAACCTGCACACACAGGACGACAACAACTGTAGACATACATCAATACACACACAAATTACAGTACACATAAATAAATAAAGACACAAATTACTGTACACGTAAATCAATAAAGACACAAATTACCATACATGTAAATCAATAAAGACACAAATTACTGTACATGTAAATCAATAAATACACAAATTACTGTACACTTAAATCAATAAAGACACAAATTACAGTACACATAAATCAATAAAGACACAAATTACTTTACACGTGAATCAACAAAGACACAAATTACTGTACACGTGAATCAACAAAGACAAATATTAGTGTACACGTAAATCAACAAAGACAAATATTACTGTACAGGTGAATCAACAAAGACAAATATTACTGTACAGGTGAATCAACAAAGACAAATATTATTGTACAGGTGAATCAACAAAGACAAATATTATTGTACAGGTGAATCAACAAAGGCAAATATTACTGTACAGGTGAATCAACAAAGACAAATATTATTGTACAGGTGAATCAACAAAGACAAATATTATTGTACAGGTGAATCAACAAAGACAAATATTACTGTACAGGTGAATCAACAAAGACAAATATTACTGTACAGGTGAATCAACAAAGACAAATATTACTGTACAGGTGAATCAACAAAGACAAATATTACTGTACAGGTGAATCAACAAAGACAAATATTGTACAGGTGAATCAACAAAGACAAATATTACTGTACAGGTGAATCAACAAAGACAAATATTATTGTACAGGTGAATCAACAAAGACAAATATTATTGTACAGTTGAATCAACAAAGACAAATATTATTGTACAGGTGAATCAACAAAGACAAATATTACTGTACAGGTGAATCAACAAAGACAAATATTACTGTACAGGTGAATCAACAAAGACAAATATTACTGTACAGGTGAATCAACAAAGACAAATATTACTGTAAATGTAAATCAGTCAAGATACAAACTACTGCTTCCAAAGAGAGTATAAGCAGCTGTCTAGTTTGTTCAAGCATGCATTCCATTGCACATATTTTTAAAGATCCTGATGCTCATGTCCTGTGCAGCTGAGTGCCAGCAACACTAAAGCCTAGGTTTGACTACAAACTGATTGATTGCAATCATTGGGAAAATCATGTTTTGAGTCACATATCTCGTGAAACTATCACCCAGTCTTCTCAGTCAAATCAGTTCGCAGAGTGATTTGCGATGATTTTCCACATTTAGAACATGACCTAATTTTGACGAACGGATTGCGAGTCATTCAGCATGGGATTGAATGAAAAGCGCTACTTTGGTCACGTGCTCTTGCGATGCTTACCAGTTATAAGACTGGCCCGCTTGGAACGTTAAGTGTGAAAAATATCTGTGAAGTAACAGAGGTGATACAGTTACATGATTGCTTATGGGATGTAGTCTTTATCCCTGAACTTAGGAAATGAAATGCTACCGTTAAAGCAAAAATTCTTCTTTGCTGCTTTTTACACATTTTGACTTTCGGCTCAGCAAGGGAAACAATTCTTGTACATTTTGTTTATTGCGCCGTGACTGTGCTCATGTTTACCAAAATCAAAACGCTTTAGTGTGACTACTGACGACTCGCAGCCTCAATCCTCCCATTCAAACCATGACTGGCAAACATTGACTGTCAATGTGATTGCAATCCAAATGTTGGTCATTAGACCCTGGCTTAGCACACCCAGCAAGTACTAGGTCCTTCCTCCCCCATCCACGATCACCCAGGATTGTGCTCTGGGCATCAGACAATGCGCCTAAGGCAGCAGATTGACGACTTGGAGGGATCGAGTTGGCTCCTGTATGGAGTTGGAAATGCGCTATGATATACATGAACCACTGAAACAATAAGTTTAAAATAAATAAATCTGCGTGGGTGAAAAGTATTATACAGGCATGCCTACCCTCAATTTGAAGTTTCAGTATTAGCTTTTTTAAATTTCAGTAGTACTATTACGATTTCCGTATTTACTTTCACTACCTATTGTTTTTGCACTCATCCTTTTTGATATTATGCGAAGAATCATTGACTGATTTGCTGCCACAATCCTCAATTTCTTCTTCTTTTCTTGATATACTGTGGGCCTTCCACGTGCTGCTTGAAATGGTTCATACCACTGGCGGAGATGCCAAACTGTTGGCATAAATCATACTTTTGAGTCAGTGCTGCCGCGAATAATGAAAGGACACTTTTCCGAATACGAGGCAATATATGTCTGCCTCTTGCGCTGTTTCTTTGAAGATTCAGATTCACAATCACTTTGCTTAACCATTCGTTTGGATGCCAGGTTTTGAATTCTGTCTCACAAGCACCGATCTTTACTGCGACTGCGCAAAAACTGGTTCGGCAAACTTCGGTGCCTCTACCGGAAACTTCGATGCCACGTGTCTCTACTGCGACTGCGCATTGTAGCATTAAACCGGGTTAGGCTGTCTTCGGAAAAACGTTACGCGGTGCATTACCACAGGCCAACGAGTTTGATTTTTTTCCCCAATGTTGTTTTTATTTATCCGTATTTTCCGTAACACTTGCCCACAGGCCAACGAGTTCGATTTTTTTCCCCCAATGTTGTTTTTATTTATCCATATTTTCCGTAGCGCTTGCCGAGTTTTTCAAATTTCTGGAAAAAATACAGAAATTCCGTACTCGTAGGCATGCCTGATACTACTACTACTACTACCAAAGACAAACTTATAAAATCATCAAAACAATGGTTTAGTCACTAACCCACACTGGCTTTGAGAAACTTGTTGCCAATTCGGGAGTCCGTGCCAATGGCATGAGCCACTTCTGACACGTCCGCGCCCGTCACCTCGCACACAGCCGACACGGCGTTGATGCTGGAAATGCGCTGGGCAAGGAATGCGTTGGCTGCCTGCGCAAGGGGCACACAACACAAATCATACAAAATGGCGGCATCGAATACTGAGGTAGGTAAAAAAAAAATTAGAGTCACTGTGCAAAACACAGATAATATTCACAATATTTATGAAAGGAAAAATCATTGCATTATTGCGAGTATAATAATTTTTAAAATATATAAAAAATAATAATAATAACAAAACAAAGCAAAATATAACGATCCTGTTCCCCCCTGTCCTGGGTGGCGTTGATCTTGCAGCTATCATACTTTCACTGAGAAGGTAGCCTGAATTTCGCCCACAACAGTGACGAGTAAAATCTAAATCCGCCCCCCCCCCCCACCCTCCCCTCTCACCCCCCAAAAAATTAAATACAGAAAAATGTTATAACGGCATGCAATATCTGAACAATCCATGCGACACTAACTAACGTCACTGACCAACTTGGAGAGCTCTGAGGACCAAGTGTTCATGGTGATGATCCGCTCCTTGGGCACCCAGTGTTGGTAGATCCAGCCCAGAGCTTTCACTGCCTCCTGCCCTTCCTCCGAGTTCTCTCCACCGATCAGCACACGATCGGGGTTCAACAGGTCGGTGATGGCTGTGCCTTCGGCTAGAAACTCGGGATTGGACAGCACCTTAATGAAAAAAACAACAACAAACAAAGGCACTGTTTATTGTACAAGTACTACCATATACAAGGTATTTACTTCAGCATTCCACTACGCTTCCAGCAGACCTGCAACGAAGAATACAAAGCATGGAGATGAGGTGCTACAGAAGACTTCTTCTGGGCATTTTCTATACCCAGCACATCTCCAACGACGAAGTCCAACAGTTCATCACACAAGCCATTGGACAACACGATGACATGCTCACAGTGGTGAAGAAACGGAAACTCTGATGGCATGGCCACGTCACCAGAGCCTCAGGCCTTGCAAAGACCATCCTGCAAGGCATGGTGCAAGGCGGCCGAACAAAAGGGAGACAGAAAAAGAGGTGGGAGGACAACATTCGAGAATGTACTGGATTGACACTGAGCAAAGCAAAGGGTTGCTGAGGACAGAGAAAGATGGAGTACGCTGGTTAAACGATCATCTGTGGTGCCCCAACGACTTTCGAGTTACAGGATAGGATAGGATAGGATAGGACAGGATTCCATACTGCACATGTAAACTGAACACAAAAACCTCAATTTCTCATAAGAATGGAGGTGTTTATTTTCCGTGTTAATGTACCTTTGTTATATTAGCACTTTTCCAGTTCAAGAGATAATCAATGCGCTGGCCGATAGCATAGGATCCAACTAAACACTCACAACACGCACACTTGCTGTCGCCCCAGACAACTCAACACAATCCAGTATGACCATTGATGGGTAGAAAGAGCCTAGTACTTGCTGGTTACATTTAAGTAGCTGGCGTTTCTCCCTGGGTCTCAAGTCTCAAGTCGAATTTGTCTGAAGGGAAACCAAATGCTAAAACTGTTCAATGGTTCACAGAACTGAACGCCAACATTGGTATCCCGTGAGCCCCTATCTCCCTCTGCTGCAGCTTTGGAACATTCTGGCATTTTTAATAAGCAAACTTCTTTCAGTATTCTCGACCTCATTTTAACAACAAGTGGCAACGGGGCAACAACTGCTCACAACACAAGATGAAATGGATGGTGACCACTGGAGCGTCTGAAGAATCAAAGACTCAACTTTTATTCTACTGACTATAGTTTTACCACCTGGAACGATGTTATCTTTGTACAAAACACCTAACTGACCTGATACTTGATGCCAGGCTTGACGTTGGCCTTGAGAATGTTGGTGATGCTCTCGGCCGCCTTGACAGGCACTGTGCTTTTCTCCACCACAATCTTGGAGCTCTTAGCAATCTCGGCAATCCTCCGCGCGCATGACTCCACAAACTTCAAGTCTGCTGCTCGACCCTGCACGGAATGCAAAAAACAAAACTCTTTGAAAAACTATGGGTCATATTAAATTTTAATAAATAAATAAATAACTGTAATGGAAATACGACACTGAGTCATCCTTTCACATAGCAATATTATTTTTTTGTTATTTTGTGACAGTATTTTTTTTTGTGGTAAAGATCAATTGCGAGAAAATTATGGCTGAACAAAGGAGAATGTATTGTATCATTAACATATAGCTAAAATTATTAGTGTTTAGATAAGATCGCAAGTTGGACAACTGTTGTAAGTTTTATTTAAATATTTCCTGTTAAATTGTTTAATAATTAAGATGTCAATTAAATGCCTATGTGTAAGTGCTAGCGATTGTGATAGATAGGTAGCTATTCAGTGTTTACAGGGTCCAGCGGGCTGCCAAGAGCCGAATCAGGACCACAAAAAAACTAAGCAAAATCAGACTACACTGCTAACATTTAAATATGATAAAAGATGTAAATAAAACCAGTCTTACTAATAAAATTTAACCAAGAATATAAACAAGACAATATGACCTATATGCGATAAAACAAACCAACAAACATCATGTAAAATTTGGAACAGGTGCTTACTACTGGAAAACTTTTAAAAATCTCATTAAAAGGTATCTAACCAAAATATCTTTCTCTTTCATCAACCAGATCAGCACATTCAAACATAAAATGGCAGATGAAAAAGGATTTGTCACATGCAAAGCACAATGGTGGCGGTTCTTCTTTTAAAAGTAAACTATGGGTGATATAAGTATGCCCAATATGAAGGCGAGCCAAAACAGTTTTAACAGTTTATTCTTTGCATGTGGACTCAAAGTTAGGCAAAGAAGCAGACAAATCTGGAAGAATTTGAAATATTTGTTATCGATTTGATTAGATTAGACCATTTAGTAATGCCAGAGCTGTTTACAATAAGAGCCAGTCATACAACGCAGGTCAGAGTATGGAACAAATTGGAAAATCTCTGAAGAGAAATCTAGATGCACAGCATCTTTAGCCGCTTTGTCCACTGCAATGTGGCCGCGGATGCCCATGTGACTAGGTACCCACATAAAAACTATCTTTTTACCCTCAGAAACAAGTTGTGTGTGGAGGTCATGGATCTCTGCCAGAAAATGTGCGATATCTTTAGCGTGGAAAGAGCCTGAAGTGCTGATAGTGAATCAGACATGATTAAAAATGAGGATCTTTTGAATTGATAAATCTGTTTCACAGCTAAATGAACCGCCCTGAACTCAGCTGTATAAAAAGAACAAAAATCGGATATACGCTGTTGCTAAGGCTGGTCAAGGTGTCTCCAAAAGACCGACGTAGCAGCAACTGTCTCCTTAAAAATTGTTATACCCTTTATTCAATAAACATTGTTCTCGATAAAATTGCTTATAAACAGCTTCGGAAGTTCTGGTCTTTTCTAAGGATGTGAGGTTGAAGTTGATAATGGGGTTGATGAGGTTCCAAGGTGGGAGCACAGTTAACAATTGGTCATCATTAACAGAGTCAATATCTATGCCTGCAGTGTCACAGTGAGGATGTAATCTGATACTAAAAAGGAGGAACTTCTGTCGGTTTGTTGGAGTATTTAAGTGTAAATAACAGGTTTAGAACACAATCATAAGCAGAATTTTCAGTGTTTGCTTTAAGTTTGAGAAAATAGTCCTTGGCGAGGTGAAGCCTACGGATCTCCAAGGGTGGTTCACCAACCTCAGCATAGACTTTTCTTCGGGGAAGAGCAAAGTGCCCCCAGGCAGATCTGAAGACCTTGATGACGGATTGGATTCAAGGCTTTCAAATCAGCTTTCCTAGTGGAATCATATACAATACTACCATAATCCAATTTAGAGCGTACCAGAGATCTATAGAGGAGAAGCAGAGTTTGCTTGTCTGCTTCCCAGTCTGTGTGGCTGATAACTGTCAAAAAATTAAGACTTTTCTGGCAGCATTCCCTCAGGTATTTAATATGTAACAGAAAAGTAAATTTGCTGTAAAATATAATACCCCAAAATTTAACTTGTTTAGAAACTTTGATGGGTTGGCCATAAACATGGAGGGAACGGTTCAAAACCTGGTTCTGTTCGATGAAAATGAAGCGAATGTGAGGGCAAATGCGAGTGTGTGTGTCTAAAATCAACATTCCAGATTTAATCCAATTTTTTTGCTCCTTTTAGGATGGTACATTACATTACATGATTATTGCTTTAGGTCCAGCGGACTCTTCCGAGCCAAATCAGGACCGGACAACCCCTGATCCACATAAAAGAGATCTGCTGAAACAACCCTACTGGTAAAAGTGAATACTCTCCACCAGCCAGTCACTTTACAATAAAAACATCCCACGCAGGGGACGTTGAGGCTGTACTCTAATTTATCGAACACCCGTTTACAAAAACAAAATAGAATACAAACATCATTATAAATTATCAACAGAACACATACATATAAAATGCCTACATTGCTAAATAATAACATCATAGACATAGGAAGCCCTAGTGACCACCTGGCAGAAAGCATCCAATATCCCCAAGCTGATCCAACAGACCTCACACACAAATAAGGAGTCTTGTCCCGGAAGTTTTCAAGAAAAAAGGTAGGTGACTGGTATAGCGAAGAAGAAGATAGTATAGCATATTGATAGAACGGAGCAGGAATGAGAAAGAACAAATGAGAAAGACAGCGACAGTGGGAATTTAAAGCACTAAATTTCCAGAAAGTGGGGATACTATTTATACTGAAACCCCCGGCACCCCAATGGGGGTGCCTTTTAGGATGTGGCGGATACAAAAACATAAGCATAAAATTGGTAATTGAGTTTTAAAAAACAACAATAACATTACTAACGTTCCAACTTGTAACATTCTATGCAATATCGTTTCATTAATATTGTTTATATTATTTGTGCAGGTCCTTTCTTAATTTAACAAATTTACTCAATTTTCGTAACATTGGCGTGAATAGACAATAAATAAACTACTGAACCGAACCTGTTCTGAATGGCCTATTAGTTCCCATTGAAATTGCCTAAGGTGCTTTGCTTGCATTACATATTATCACATGTACCAGCTCATATTTCTAGTAATTGTATTATAGAACGCATGAATAATGTGTAAAAGCGCTTAAAATGTCTTCATGCCAGTGGGCACAATCGCAGCGCTGGTGACACAGCTACTGCTGGCTGAACATGACAGGATGAACGCACTTCTTTGTTCTGGTAGCTAGCAGTTTACTGTTCCACGCAATGAAAATATTATAAGCTGCTTGCCTAAATGGATCTGTTCATCACTTCAAAAGTGATGCCTTTGTCCCAGGTGTAGTCCCTGACGGCTTGCCGTCTCAGTCAATTGCATGGCATGGCAGCATGAATGCTTTCTTTATCCTTCAGTTTGGCTGTGAGGTGTGACAAGAATCCCCCACACCTGAGCTTCATGACATAAGGAATCAGCGTTCCGTAGAAGTTGCTTTATCCAGTCAGTCAGGCATGAGTGATGGCTTCGCAGCTTATGTGACTTAGGTACAAGACTTTCCAGGTCACCAAGAGTTATCTCCAGGTACTCCGGTTATCCCCACCCCATCCAACAACTCACCTCCCACCCCTCTCTTCAATGAATGGTATTATTAAATGCAGTCAACCAAACGTCTCACGATAAAATACCATTTCTTTTTCTAACAGCGACCTCCCTTCCTTTACACCACATGTTTGAGTGATAGAGGTGTGTATGCGAAAGTGTGTGAAACATTTGGACGTGTATGTTGGTACAGATCACCATGCTTTGAGCCTGATTGGTCATGTGGGGGAAATGCGCATACATTGCATCCAGCATAAAGGCCTTGACGTCTCTTTCTAAAGGCAACTACAGCTGACCATGCTAAGGAAGTTGTGCGTACCTTGCCCAAGCCATAGGTCTTTGTGGGTGTGTTGACAGAGATAAAGATCAGTTCGGCCTCCAAGATGGCCTTGTCCACGTCGGTGGAGAAGAACAGGTTACGGCCCCGGCATGATTTCACCACCTGGTCTAGACTAGGCTGAAAAAAGCAGAAACAACAACCCACAACACAAAAATAAAATAGAATAATAAAAACATTGAATGCAAATGTACTAAACCACTTTTTTCTGTGTTTTTAAATGTTAAATAATTGCATTAAAATGCGCAATTACAGATTACATCAACAGGGAAAATGTAAAAAAAAAGGCACACGAACGGTAAGGAGGAGAGTGTATGTGTGTGTTTGTGTGTGTGTGTTTGTGTACATGGCATTATTTGGACAAACCAGTGAACATCTACATAATTTGTTTTGACAGCCCTTGTTGTTTTGACGTCAAACCAATGATCCGTTAGGGTTAGGGCTGTGCTATGGTAAAGGTTAGGGTTAGGGTTAGAACACTTAAAAGTTCTTAAAAAGGGGGACGTAATATGACCCACTGTCAACACACCGTATGTGGCATTTAAAAAAAGTCAATAACACTGTGAAAACAAGTACATATGTGTGTTAGTGTGTGTATCACGTAGAGGTGCAATGACATTAGCAGGGTACACACAGCAGGAAGAACAGCTGAATCATCTGGGAGACCACCAGGGGGAAGGTGCAATAACCAAGGCACGAAGTGAACAACAAAGCATACAAAAACTTCGATTTCCTTTCTGCTTTCTAATGGCGATCTCGCTGCCTAAACATTACATATCTGAGTGACAGATGTGTGTCTGTAGTGTATCAGTATGTGACAGTGTGAGCGTGCATGTTGGTACAGATCACTATGCATGGAGCCTGCTGGGCGATTGGGGACGAAGTACATAGCATAGATAGATAGGAAATCTTCATTGGGACAGGGAGGTTAGTTCCTGTTCTACATGATCATCTAGTGTTCGGAAACGCTCCATCTTTCTACATTATTATTATTATTATTATTATTATTATTATTATTATTATTATTATTATTACTATTTTAGAAAGATGGAGGTGTGGGGTAAAAACAACTACTATGGGGATGGCCAATGAGCAGGAGGTGTAACAATCCACAGGGGGCGACCAATATTAAAAGGTGGTGCCATTTAGCAACAGGAAAAGCTGTCGCAACCACTGGGGGGTCCACCATCAAAGGGTAACATTCAAAAATTCTAAGTGCATTATTCTATATCACTTCGACAATTCATGTACATTTGTGTATTTTACTGTTTTATTATCTAGGCTATATTTACCGGTATGTTTAAACTGTAACGCAATTTTTAAAACTTTACTTTTGTTTGTTAAATTTGTGCGCTTGTGTGTTTTTTTTTGTGTGTGTGTGTGTGAATGCATGTGAGCGCTTAGGGCACACCGTCAGTATAAACGAGTGCTTAAAAAGATCAATTATTATTATTATTATTATTATTATTATTATTATTATTATTATTATTATTATTATTATTATTATTATTATTATTATTATTTTAAGCTGTCAAATATCTATTTATGTGTAAGCTCAAAGAACTGATTTTGTTTTCCTTTCTATTTGATATACCCCTTTTTTATTCATTTTTTAAAAAATTATAATGATTTTCTTTTTTTTTTGGATGTATGGATGCGTGAGAGTTGCGCTTTAAACCGATAAATTTTATATAGGAAAAAAGCTCTATATAAATATCCTTATTATTTTGTATTAATATTATTAACTTAAATGAAAAGGTTGTGCTATGCGATCACAAAAATGTACGTAGTATTTATTATTAGTTTATCTTTTCCAATGTTGGACAGAGCTGCACATGCTACACCTCCTGACAGACTGAAGGGGCAAAAACTCTCCATGACAGCATCTCTCGTGTTTGCCCCAATGGCCCGACAGGCCGAGGACAGATTCTAGATCTAACTCCAGCCACCTGAATCACCCACTGGCTATTTTTGTCCCACACCCCAGACAACTGAGCACACTCCTAGTATTGACCAAATCTCCGCATAAAATCTGGGAATCTCGCTTCTCTAGTGTAATCATCAGATCCAGTTCATATGGCCTTGGTGTATGTCACATTCATTTCTTCAAGGTTTGACCAAAATGGTCTGTAAGGCATTGCCAGCATAATTCAAAGCATGGAGGCAAAAAGACCTGTCAAAGATTTTCCATTAAACCATTTTAGTAGTAGTAGTAGTAGTGGTAGTAGTAGTAGTAGTAGTAGTAGTAGTAGTAGTAGTAGTAGTAGTAGTAGTAGTAGTAGTAGTAGCAGCAGCAGCAGCAGCAGCAGCAGTAGTAGTAGTAGTAGTAGTAATAGTAGTAGATGGACAAAACAAGCCCTGAGGCATTTTCTTTAATATCCTACCACTGTGATGTTTACTTGGGTCTGATTTTGCATGCAATTTTCCTACAATTTTTGTATTCACCACAGCATTAGAATAATCATTTAAGTTCTGAAATCTCATCCAACTGGTTTTTAAAAAAATGAATGTTAGGTGCTTAAAAGTGAAACTGGAAGGTTATTGCAATTAGTACCAACCCAGTTAGAAAAAGACATCTTCCCAAGGTTAGTGTTACAATGTTGAATTTTAAAAACAAAACTGTCCTTCTGTATTACGAGACTGAGACAGAGACTTTATTGGTTTATCAAATGTACATATAAATACACCTTTCAGATGCCCGTACATAGTAAATGTAAAATGTACAATATGTTTAAAAGAATGACCTGTACAAACATTTTTTTTTTTTAAGTGCAACACATAAAATATCATCAAACAACTACAGTCCACAGGCACACCCCAACCATACTTTTTTTCCTGTACACTCCCGCATACACTCTCACCCACCATCACAAACCCAAGTCATCACTCGCAAATATCAACCACAGGCGTACAACACATGCAACCCACGCGCAGGCATGATCATCACATGCTAAGCCAAGTCACAAAACAGGACTGTTTGAAAATTAAAGCACGCACGCACACACGCACACACACACACACACACACACACACACACACACATCTCCGGACACACAAAAACCCACAATGCACAGTTTTCACCAAAAAAACGTTCACTGATCACAGAAATCCATACTATTATAATATATCGTACACTGTATGTGTGGTGAAGTAAAAAATAGTCCGACCAACTTAAATCATTAAGGTTATTATAGATTTTGTACCCCTGAATAATCTACGGCCTCTCTATACGGTGACTGATTGCTTCTTTCATTATGGGTACCAAACTGTGTTAGCATACTCCAGGTGAGATCTAACTATAGGGACTTGTACAAAATACATAAACAATCCTTATCTAAGAAACTGAAGGTTCTTTTTATTACCGCAATCATTTTATTACATTTACACTGTTCTGGATATGGGGATCCCCCCCAATAAATGTTTATCTAAAATAACTACTCCCCCCCCCCCCTCCACCCAACCCCTAAAGTCTCTTTCTTCTTCACATGTTGTTTGTCATATGTCAAACATTGTTTCCAACATTTTCATTTGTCTACATTAAAATATAAATTCCATACATCGAAACACTCCTGTGCCCTTTTTAAAATCCTGCTGCATGAATATCGTCGCAGTTCTTGGACATACTGTACATTTTGGTGTTTTGGTAGCAGGGAAAGGAAAGAGGCGCTAAGGACATTTAGTTTTCAAGTGCCAGCTGGGTGAGGCGATATGTGCACTTGAGCAGAGAACCAGAAGGTACTGTATCTTTCTATCTAAACCCTCAGCCTGTCCATGCTGAAGGTACTGTATCTTTCTATCTAAACCCTCAGCCTGTCCATGCTGATGCCCAGGGTTTTAGCCACTTCAGTCTGTCTGCTTGAGCTACTGTAGCAAACTTAAAAGTCTCCTTACCTGCACACTTGAGCATTCGACAATGGCAAAAAACATGTGCATTAAAAATGCATATCATTATCATCAACATCATAATCATCATCATCATCATCATCATCATCATCATCATCATCATCATCAATCATCATCATCATCATCATCATCATCGCCATCATCATCAGCAAAAACGTTCAGCGTAGCACTTCAACTCACCTCAAAGATGGGCAGCTCCTCCGAGTTCCATTCTGCGATTCTCTGTGGGTTGGTGTCAACAACAGTCACCTGCACCTCAGGACATTTGTAAGCCAGGACGGAGCATGTTGGACCCCCGACGTAGCCTGCTCCAATGCAGCAAACCTTCCCGATACTCATTCCCGCAAAACTGAAGACACACAGAAAACAGCCATATAAATTCATGACAAGGATCCGAGTCTTATTCATTCAAGCAAAACTGGTGAAAAACAGAAAACAAACAAAATAAATTTAAAAAAACGCTTGGGGTCTCAAATACTGTGCTTCCAACACCTAGGGTACTATTAACAAGCTTCCCGCTCTTTTTATTTTTAAACTGTATTTTGTTTTAAGCCCTGTCAATGTCTATATCCGAAATGACGTGAAGCTTTCAGCCCTACAATTATTAATTGAAATGTAATTTATAATTATAATTATAATAATGATAATAATAATAATAATAATAATAATAATAATAATAATAATTATTATTATTATTATTATTATTATTATTATTATTATTATTATTATTTAGTTTTTACAATGGAACTGTTGTACAGGGTGTTCCAAAAGTCTTGGGCACATTTTGACATTGAATATTTCCAAAACTATAAAGAATATAAAAACGCATCTGGTAAATTCAGAAAGCTTGTAATCTCAAGTTTTACATGGAATGTTCAAAGATGTTCAATGTGAGCACCATTGGTCACACGACACACATCAAGCCGATAGTCAAATTCTTGCCAAACGCGTCCCTACATTTTCTGTTTGAGTGAACGCCATTAATGGGTCTGAAAAGAAATTGAAAAATCAACAGCTTTACAAAAAACTTAATGTAATTAGCTTTAAAATGGCACAACTGTTATCTTACTACCATTCATAGTTATTGAGATATGGGGACTTCAAATGTGCCCAAGACTTTTGGAACACCCTGTACTTTTATTTAATATTTTGTTTGTTGTGGGTTCTTAATTTGCCAAGTTCTGTAAGACGTTTAATTGTGCATATTTTTTTTACTCTTTGTGTGCATTTGCACGTGCAGGTCAAGATGGAACTGTTCAAGCTAGGATCAAACCCCAGCTGCCCAAGGCCCCCCAACCCACTCTGCCTTAGGCACAATCATCTGATGCCCCATACAACGGATCACAATCCTGAGTGGCTAGGGGTTCTGGGTGAAGGGACCTAGTGCTTGCTGGGCATATCAACGTGGCTGGCACTCAAGAAGCGACAGCATGAGTGTCGGGATCGGAAAAAAAAGTTCGTGCGATGGAATGCTTGCATGCACAGACTTCAACCTTGGTTCATACTCTGGTCTGAAAGAATAGGAGGCATTTGTCTGTGCACCAGAGTCATGTTATTCTGTCCATACTGCACTCCAAGCGGATCAACCAGCTTCGAACCACTGCCTGCCATGTTATCCCTTAACATTCAAAAGCTTCAATAGCTTTGCTGCTGCTTGTACTACTGAGCCAATGGCGCCCTTCTCCTTTTGCTGCACATTGGCTCATGGCATATTCCGATTTATGAAACTATACAAACTCTACTGCTGAAAGGTTCACCCATAGTTTTGATATACTGTAATGCAAGCATCTGTTGCCGGCCAGGATATAATCCTTTCCGACTATAATCTACATTTCCAAAATGTATTGCTTTCATTATCAGTATTTATCTGTCATAAATCTGCGTTTTCACGTGCTTTTACCGGAAAGATCGATATGTATATTAATGTTACATACAGTTTTGTTCAACCCTCTTCTAGTGTTCATCTGACATGACCAAAATGCCCTCTCACGAATGCTCACACCTAGACACACACCCACACACACACACCCACACACACACCCACACACACACCATCTCCCTCTTTCTTCATATGACTTCAATAAGTCATAATTGTCTACCTCATCATTTGTGAGCGTTATTCAGCTGGAGCTAATATAACGTTGAAGGGATTAGAAAAGTTGGGTGAATACTTTTTGATAATGGAAGGTTCCCATTAACAGATTTTTTGCAATATAAAACGAAAATTGTATTGATGGCTATGAACTTATGTTACTATTAGTTAGTTATTCATTGCTTACAGGGTCCAGCGGACTGCAAAAAGCTGAATCTGGACCACAAAATCAAGACCACAACTTGGCTGAAAGAGGACTCACCCCCGATCCGCATAAAAGATCTGCTGAAACAACCCCAGTGGTAACACTGAAGGCACTCCACCAGCCTGTCACTGTACAATAAAGGCATCCCACGCAGGGGACGCTGAGGCTATACTCTTATCGAACCCCATTTACAAAAACAAAGTAGAATACAAACATCATTATAAAATATCAACAAAACACATATACAGAGATGCCAACCTGCAAAAAAATCTGTCAGTGAGAAATTTATAAATTGTCAGTAGATTTAAAATTGTGTCAGTAGACAAGAGGGAGCAAAGGTCCAGGATTGAAATTTCTTATTAAAAATTATATCGGAAAAATCAAAGATGACTGAGCTCCGCAAAAGAATTCTATAATAATCTGTGGTAAAACTTGACCCCGACCGAAGTCAGAAGGATAATCGATGTCAGTTCGCAAAATTTTTAACATCAACCTGCTACGAATCAGAATCATGTACAGCACAATGTTAGAGTTAATTAAAATAAATCGCTTTGAGGCTGTGTGTCGGCATAAAATTTTTAACAAAATGTAAATCTCATTGGTTTCTTTGCATTCTTTTGTCAGCTGCTGCTGCTTCGGCACAGCTAACAAGGTTGTGAACTACGATATGCAATAAGTTAAACTAAAGCAAGTTTCAATAATTGAAGCTATCAAATAGATTTATTACCTTTTAAGGTCGTTATATAATATGCTGCATTATTTTATACTGGGACAGTGCATAAGTGTAATCAGTCTGAAACATGTAACGGTCCTTTTGCCATAATCATTAGCTGCAAATATATATTCTTGTAAAAATTATTCTCGCCGTAAGA
The DNA here is from genome assembly GCA_036898135.1 of Oncomelania hupensis. NCBI lineage: Eukaryota > Metazoa > Mollusca > Gastropoda > Littorinimorpha > Pomatiopsidae > Oncomelania > Oncomelania hupensis. The sequence goes on from CM072518.1 coordinate 60,505,240, forward strand.
AAAATGACTTAAGTGTAAATCTGTAAAAAAAACTATTTGCCACCATAAAATAATACGACGAAACCGTGAGGGTTGGCATCTATGCAGATATAAAATGCCTACATTACTAAATAATAATATCATAAGAAGCCCTAGTGACCACTTGGCAGAAAGCGTCCAATATTCCCAGGCTGATACAACAGACCTCACACACAAATGAGGAGTTTTGTCCCGAAAAAGTTTTCAAGATAAGAGGTAGATGTCTAGCGAAGAAGAAGATAGTATAGTAGATTGATAGAATTTTAGAAAAGAGTAGGAACGAGAAAGACCAAAGGAGAAAGACAACGACAGTGGGAATTTAAAGCACTAAATTTTCAGAAGGTGGGGATACTATTTATACTGAAACCCCCGGAATCCCCATGGGGGGTACTTATGTTACTATAACATGATAAAAGTTTGCAATATTTAAATAGCAAACACATTTCATAACGAACAATAAATGAGAATCCAATTCACTACCACCACCATCAATGATCTTAGCTGGGTCTCTGATATACAGGGTGGGCCAAAAGTGAGGTTACAGTGAACACTTAGACATTTTATATTTAGTACACATCTAGACATTTACTTACAAACATTACATTTAAACATTACACATTTTACATTAGGTATAACGTTTTTAAGACAACATTAAGTAGTATAGAATAAGAGTTAAGTATTATTTTCTTAATCATTTATATCTAAAACATGATTGTGAAAGTGAAACAGATAATAAAGTAACTGTAACCCTACAAACAAAACCTTTTATGTAGGCAACGTTAAAGTTGGACAATTATATATATATATATATATATATATATATATATATATATATATATATATATATATATATATATATATATATATATATATATATATATATCCTATCCTATCCTATCCTGTCCCGTAACCCGAAGGTCGTAGGGGCACCACAGATGATCGTTTAACCAGCATACTCCATCTTTCTCTGTCCTCAGCAGCCCTGATGGCTTCGCTCAGTGTCAAACCAGTCCATTCTCGAATGTTGTCCTCCCACCTCTTTTTCGGTCTCCCTTTTCTTCTACCTCCTTGCACTGTGCCTTGCAGAATAGTCTTTGCAAGGCCTGATGAGTATATATATAGTATAGAATAGTGTATAGTATTATAGTATAGTATAGTATAGTATAGTATAGTATAGTATAGTATAGTATAGTATAGTATAGTATAGTATAGTATAGTATAGTATAATATGGTATGGTATAGTATAGTACTGTATAGTATTGTACATGTATTATAATTTCACCTCATGAGAGAGGGAGTGCAAATAACTGTAAAAAAAAAACCCAGATAGATAGGTAACAGGGATTTGACATAGTATAGTATTGTATTGAAATGTTCTACGGTGACATGTTTACTTTTTCTTTTTAAAAAAAAATCAATATTTACATAATCAAGCGAGGCTGTTGTAAGTCTTAGTTACTCCACTTAGTAATCGCCCTGAGTGCTTGGAGTGTGTGTGTTTAGGCGTGTGTCAGGAGTGGGAGAGCGCGCGAGTGTTTTGTTTTGGGTTTTTTAAACGATGATATGTGGAAAATGTATTAAACTGCAAATGTTATGTGTACAATCAAACACGTAAAGTGTGTATGTATTTTTGAGCTGTATGGTTTTATGAATAAGTATGCTATTTTTATATCTGAAAGCTACAGCGCTTATTAGTTAGGTATTATTAAGGCTTTGAGTAGCGATGTTTTAGTTGCGTATGAAGTTATGTTGGGTTATTTGGCTTGTCTGTTTTTAAATAACAAAACAATTAGGCCTGAATTTTATAAATTTTATTAATTAGTAACTGTGTTTACATATTTTTAATTTGACAAAGAGCGATATAAAGCTGACACTGTGTACATGGCGTGAAAGATGAGTTGAATGCAGTTGTATGTGCATATTATTGTGGTTGTATTGTTATTTTATAGTCATAAATGTGTTGTCATATCCTGCTTTTAGCGTTTAGTGTAAATAGGCACAAGCCTCCTGCACTTTAATTGGAATAAAACAACAAGTATTGTATTGTAATTTCATATCATGAGAGAGGGTGTGTAAATTTTTTTTTTAACAGGAATTTGACATGTTATAAAGGTTGAGGAAACAAACCCCACTAACTAAACTGAAACATTCCCTATATAGGCCAGGCCTATACTAGCATTTCACCACAAAACTTTTAATAGTTAGTAGACAAACCAACTATCATATTACAGTGTACGAGTTGAATAACGGTGTGCCTTTTTGTGGTAGTTTGCTGTTATGTGAATGTGCATTGGTGCACAGAAAGTGTTCTGTGGACAAAAAAATAATTTTGATGCTTGTAGTGTAGCTTATTCTCATTCATTTGTGCATTCAAGCCCGTTTATTTATTAACAAGGATATTCTACAAACAGTGGCAAGCCACAGATCTCAAATGATGTACAGAGATTCAGGGCAGGTCACCTTAGCATACACACATTATGCACATTTGCTACAGCCTGGTTAAGTTGCTTCTTTGAAAAAAAAGAAAAAGAAATACGCTCAGGGAACCCCCCATTCATCCAAGCATGTTCGCTAAACGTGACTGGCCAAAGTTTCCAAAACCCAGAAACACAATGGTCTGAATAGGTTGCTTGCACATGAATACACTGCCGTCTCAAAATAAGTTTTCATTGCAATGCATATTAAGGTGGCCTCGTGGCGCAGTGGATTAGTCGCCGGTTTCCTATGCTGAAGGTCGCGGTTCGATCCAAGCAAGGGGCGAACTTATGTGATTAGGTAGGAGACTATTGAAGTCACTGAGGGTTTTCTCCAGGTACTCCGGTTTCCTCCCTCCCTTCAATAATGGTATTGGATGAAGTCAATCTAAAATTTCACAAATAAAAAATTCAAATTTCTTTCTGTCTTCTAATAGTGATGCTCCTTTACACCACATGTTTGAGTGATGAATGTGTGTTTGTTGTGTGTGTAGGAGTGTTTGTAACATGTGAACATGTATGTTGGTTACTGATTGCTGCGCTTTGAGTCTGATTTAGGAATAAGCCATGTACAGCATCCATTATTATTATTATCATTATTATTATTATTAAACACACACAACATCACAAAAAATGCAGAGGCATATGTTTGAGTAAAACCTGCTTTTCGAAAGCCTGAGTTACACATCCTGTATCATCCTGTGTTTTTGCCAGGATCAACAGTGAGTCTACTTCTCATTGTTGATGAATGTGTGTGTAAGCTGTATCATTGTTGGGAAAATATAGTTTTGGTAGTGGTCATCTTGTGATTGAATGTAATTTATTTTTGGGGCTTGTTTTAAAACCTGTTGTTATTTGCTGAGATTCAGTGTGGTTTATGATTTCGCCCCATTACAAGTAACAAAGACTTGAACTGGACATGACTGTCTGCAAATCGACGGCGCATTCTTATTTCTCCTCAATGCCCCTCCACAAGAGTTGTTCTGCTTTGTTCATCATCGAAAATCATGCCGTTTACAGATGTTCATTGCATGACCGTTGAAACGCTTGGGCACACAGTTTTATTACCTCTGCAAACCTTGACTCTTTTCTCCTAGGTTAAGTCACCGGCTCGGCTCTTTTAGAAACCTGACTGTTGACATACATTACATTTCATGATTTGAAAAACTGAAAAAGGATTTTGCAATCTTTCTGCTTCTATTGGGGCTAGTTCTGGTATTGATATTATAATGTTTGCATTTGAACATGGGAGGTTGTCTGAAAGCGCTAGCTATTGAACCCAAGAGTTTAATAGTTCTGACAAGAGCCAGGTTAATCGGTTTGGAGAGAAGAAAAAAAATAATAAAATCTATGGAGGGAAGGTTTGGTTGGTTCTACCTCTTACCCTACCCCTCACTTTCCAATCCCACACACTCCCCTTCCCTGATCCTGCATAGTACAGCACTGTAGCAGCTGTGCTTTTATAGAAAAAGGCACCCTTGTTCATTTTCATAATTAAATAGGCTAATTAAACTATGAAATAAAATCTCAAACAACGCGAATATAATTTAACAACAATATAACCATCTGGGATGGAGTGGGATTTAATTCATTTTATTGTTCTATTTGCCAACAGCTCAAATGCCAAACCCTTGACTGTTTTATAGGTATGGTACTGCCAGCTGTGACACAGTCGCACACACAGTGTAGCCGAGACTCGCCAAGGTTTAAGCCTACCTCTCTTGTAAGAGGCACCCCTAAGCCTTGCAGGGTCTCAACTACGATGTGTGAAACTCTCGCACTTTAAACCACACTCCATGCTAACAATGTGGCAGTGGCAGTGGCAGCTCAGGTAATATTGATACAAAAGTGACGTGGCATTACTCTAAATCATCACCATTGGTTTGTTAAAAAGAACTGTTCGGATAACTAGAACGAACATTGAAGTTTAAGGTCTACCCCCACCATTGGTGATATAGCAGACGGGGATAACAATCCCAGGAAGGAGGAGGGGGGAGGGGTAGGGACCTAAATCGACACTGAACCACCAGAGCAACCCCACTGCAGCAGCTGCAGCAGCAGCTGATAAGATGGACAGTGAAAATGGCCACTTTTTATCCTGCTTACCATGGGATTTGAATCTGGGTTCATCGGTGCGCTAGGCGAACACGCTACCTAGCTATGGCGGTGGGTCAACGGACGAGAAAGTAATCTTAAGTAGTGATATTGGGACCTTTGCCACCCAGCCACCCACAACTTCGCATTTAGAGTAAAATCTAAGGTCTTCGATGACAAACCCCCTATGTATACGTGTATGTACTGTTGGAAGGTTATAATATAATCGAGTCAAGTCAACAAATCTGTATTATCCCTAAGGAGAATTTGCATATCACGTCAAAAGCCAGACAGCAATAAAAAAAAACACATAAACCCATCATCCACAGACACACCAAATTATATTTGACATAAAAGTCATCCCTATTTCCCTCATCACTTTTGTGACAGAACCGTTAGGTTCTTTTAATCTCCAATACGGGCCTTCTTCATATCAAAGACAACCTGAATAAACTCGCCGTGGGGCACTGTGAGTTAAATCTAATATTATCTGTCTTAACGTTATGCAGTATTAGGTTTAAGCTTTGTAAAGGAACTCGGTAATTGCAATATTACATGTCATCCTCGTGCTTTGGTACAGGAACACTGTCATCCGGGGTCTTCCCAATTACCCACGTTTACAATACAATACACAACCAACCCAACCCACTGTAATACAATACAATCCAGTACAATTCAGGTGACTTTTAGTCCGCAAAGTAGAACTGGTCTCCAATGTCGGAGTTATTAATGCTCACCGAATAGGCGTGGGTTCACTATTTAGGCTTAGCCTACTTAACTGAGCCTTTCCTACCAAGCCAACCCCACTTTCTCTCTTATTCCGATCCTATGTCCCTCCCTTCCACACAAGGTGAGTGTAGGACGAAAAAAACACAAAAACTTTTACAACTTCTCTCCCCCCCCCCCTCTTTCCCCCCCGCCCATCCCACGGTTTCAACAGATTGAAAATCGGGTGAGGACATTCGACCGTCAATTCTCTCAACGGTTCAAAAGATCCTCCCCCATTAAACTTGAAGGGGCTTTTTCTGGTTGAATGGGTACGTACAGTATCAATAAACTACTGACACCTTGCTACCATTTCTATTATCCTGGGGATCTATTCATCAAAAAGGACTTAGTTCCATACTATAGCCTACTATTGGCCGTAGTCCGGTATGCAGGAAAGATGCCTACGAAAAGTTCTGTCCTAAAGTACTGACTGAACAGCCCCGAATTTAGTCCTCCTCCGACTGGCCTGATTTGCGGACTAAAGCCGAAAACAAAATGGCTGCTGACGTACTGTTATTAATCCTATCCTATCCCGTAACCCTGAGGTCGTAGGGGCACCACAGATGATCGTTTGTAACGACCGCAGTTCGTACACATTTGTGTATGAAGACGTGATGACGTCACTGCGTAAATTTTCGAATAGTTTGTGAACTGTTGTTAGATCAGAGACTATACATCAGCCTAAGCGAGAGGACGTTTTCGTGGGTGCTCTGGAAAGACTTGATTCTTTAGGACTTTAGCTGTATAAGAATACAGCGGGGCGGTTACTGAGCGAAGTACCCCTGATGTGCGGCGGATGGGTTTGATCCACATGACAACATCTACCTAACGGGATGTGGATGCCATCATCGCCGTAGCTCTCCTTCTGCATCATCACTGGGGCAGACGTGCAACAACGGTGCAGTAGTAAACTTCCGGATCTACGCCACGAAGACAACTGCAGCGTCTTCAGTGTGTGGCTGTGACCCCAGCGTCGGCTGTGAATTCCGCGCCGGGAGTGTTTGATCCGCGAAATACGGTCAGTAGGCCTAAATAAAAACTGTGAAATTTAGAATATCCAAATCATCGAAATGAAGTCTGTGCTTCGATGCTAATGAAAAGGAGAAGAGTCGAGTGACATCCTTAGAAAGGGACAACGACTTCTACTAGTGTTGAATTCTGAGAGAAACTGTGTGCACCCATCAACGTGACTGGGTGAAAGTATTACATTAACTGTGTGCACTTATTTATCAGCTGTGTGATTCATTTATATGCTGGAACTGGAAGTAATTGTATGATTTGATGTGTCTGTGAATTTAATGTATATGTAAATGGTTTAATGTGTATGATCATGTTTGAATGAGTAATAGCATAACAGAGGGCAAAGAGAAATAACTGTGTATTCTTTGTCTTTGTCTGTAAGCACGTGTGTGGCAGTGTATGAGTATAGTAAACAGAGATAGAACACACACCTTATACTGAGCGTCAGACAGCCACACTCACACACTCATTCATTACACCATAAGTAGTTATACATATATTTATTTAGATTATAATACACAAAAACCCTCCGTTACATTTGGTGACCCTAGACTTTCTCTGTGTTAGTTAGCATTAAGTCATACATATTTATATTTATTGAGGGTACCACTAGTTATTATATTTATATACAGTTAGACTAGTGGGCTTATTTCCCTTGAAATTCTTGATTATATTGTGTATGACTGTGATGTTTTGTTTTGTGTGACAATGCCGTCTCCGGCGTAACGGCTGTGCCTGTGTACAGTTTCTGGGCACTAAGGGTTTAATTCTTTTTCTGCCTGCGGGTTGCTATTTTCTTATTTTCAGCTCTGTTCTTCTGTTAGTGGGATTGTTTGTTTTTTGTTAGTTCTTTGCTGTGTAGGGTTCTGTCCTTTCATGCGTGTGTTTGGGTGTGTGTTCTCTTTGCCCTTATTTTAAGTAGGTTATAGTATTAGGATTTCAGCCCAATTTAATTTGATTTATTTTATTTATTCATTGTGTTGTTGATTTGCATTGAGTTTGATATTATAATATTCTGTATTTATGTATGTAGTTATACTGGGTGATCCTTGTTAAATTGTTTCCCTTGATTTAGCTTGGTTGTTGTTAAATTGTTTCCCTTGATTTAGTTTAGTTGTTGATACATTGTTTCCTTTGGTTCATGTTGGATTGTTAGTGCTGATAGTTTTGTTTGTGATTTTATTTGGTTTAGTAATTCTGTTTGACTTTAAATTTAATTGGATATAGAATAATATAGTAGTTAGTGTGACAGTATTTAATTTTTATTATTTATAAAATTAACCTTCATAAGACTTTGTTATTTGGTTGACTTTATTTTCCTTTGGCCGTCAACTTGGTATTATAGTATTATTTAGTTCTAGTGCTTATTGTGTTGAGAATTAATTGTTTTTTTTCTCATTTCATAATTCTTTATTTAATAACTTGGTTTAAATAATATTTCCTTTGTGGGCATTGTATATATTTTTCATTAGGATAGTTTTTTACACTGTTTATATAATTATTCTCTTGGGGAAAGGGAGGTAACGACTTTGTGGATGTTTGAGCGTTTGGTATATTTTATTTGACTTAGAAATTTATTTAATTTTTTTTTTTAATTCCTATTGACATTAATATAAACTTTAAATACTTGTGAATAGATTCATTACTGTGATTATGTATAATAATATTATCATATTTTAAAACTAAAAGAGTGCTTGAACAAATATTCGGATACAAACTTAACTTAGTAATTTAATCTTTCACTGTATATTCATTGTGTTTATTATCAACTTCAGTTGAAGTTCTTCAACATATGTTGTGAATATATTGACTTAGTGTATTCCATTTGATATTTAAGAAATTTTGTCATTGCTTCAGAACTTGTAAAACATATTGGGATAATATAATATATAATTTGTTTTGTATACATTTAAGACTTGGCTGCTTTCATTATAACTTGAATTGTGCATTGTACTGTAAATCTGCTTGTGAAGAAACTTCATTGTTTTCGTAAGATTCATAGAACAATTTATAGTTGTTTTGATTGATTGCATTTTGCCATTGCTATTTTGATATTTTGATATTTTATTGATTTATTGTTTGAACACTTTGATATTTTTATAGTAAATTTTTTTTGTTGGTTGTGATTTATATTGTATTTAGCCATGTCTGATGATTATGATCAGTTGTTCCAATCTTTTATTGCTCAAGCTACAACTTTGGGTATTCCTGATAAAGAACGTGGGAAATATGTACAGGATTGTTTTGATCGTCTTGAAAGACAAAGATTGAGAGATGAAAAAAAAATAGAAGCGGAGATTGAATTAGCTAAAAAACAAGCAGATGTTGAGTTAGAAAAAGAAAAAGTTCAATTAGCTAAAAAACAAGCAGAAGTTGAACAAGCGAATAAACAAGCAGATGTTGAGTTAGAAAAAGAGAGAGAGAAAACTAAACAAAAGGAATTTGAGTTCCGTTCTGAACATAGACTTGATGAACAAGATGTTGGTAATGGAAACAGAGGTAGAGATAGTAATTCTTTTGGTGCTAGGCCTGTTTATCCCAAGTTGCCTCTTTTCAAAGAAAGACAAGATGACATAGATTCATACCTTTTTCGTTTTGAGACTCATGCTACAGCCCTTGGCTGGGATAAAAGCAAATGGGTTACATTTCTTTCAGCTTTGTTAGAAGGTAATGCACTGAACTTATACCACAGTCTTGCTGCAAATGGTCAGGTTGATTATCCAACATTGAAAGACAATTTGCTTAAGAAGTTCCAGTGTACTGCTGAAGGTTTTCGCAAGAAATTCAGTGAAGTCCGACCAGACTCAAACGAACCTTTCCAAACATTTGGTATTGAATTGAACAGATTGTTTGATAGGTGGATAGCTTTGTCCGGTGTTCCTAGAAACATGCAAGGAATAATGAATCTTGTGTTAGGTGAACAGTTTCTAGAATGTGTCACAAGATCTCGCTACTTTCATTCGCGAGCGTGGACTTGTCACATTGGATGATATGGTTAAAACTGCTGAAAGTTATCGTCTTGCTCGTCCCGGAAAGAACTTAGCACGCAAATCGGCTGCTACAATTTTCGGTTCAGTAGGATCAGTTGATGTAGCTGAGGAATCGCAAGCTGCTGCTGGCTCTGCAGATTCTCGCGGTGGTTACTCAAACTATCGAGGTCGTGGCTATTGGAGAAATCGTGGTGGTTTTCAAAAGAAAGACCAAACATACACAGATTCGAACCAAAAGGTTGAAGGTCGTTTTGATCAAACTCGGGGATCTTATAGACGTGGACGTGGAGGTGGTTCATTTTACAACAATATTGATAATTACCCTCTTTGTGATGGTAAAGGTCATGGTCCTAAACAATGTCCCCTTCGAAATAGTCAAAACCCTTGCCCTGTTTGCAACATTGGTGGTCATACTAGAAAAGGTTGTCCCTTTGTTGTAAAGAAAGCCACAGCTTCAGATGATAAGACAAATAAATCAAGCTCAGGTTGTGCAGTTGTCCCTGTAGACTCTGAAGTTGTTTGTTCTGTTTTTGATCAGACACCTGGTCACTTGCATTTGGAAGTTGGTTCTGTAAATTCTACTGCTTGCTCAGTTCTGCGAGACACAGGTGCTACCATTTGTGGTGTTCGAAAACGTTTGGTTTCTGATGAGCAGTATATACCAGGTACTGTTCGTTGTAAAACTTTTGGTGGAGAGATAAACATCTACCAGCAGGCTAAAGTTGTTTCTTGTCCATATTTTGTGGGAGAGTTGGTTTGTTGTGTTCTTGAGGATCCAGTTGCTGACTTGATTGTGGGAAATATTCCAGGTTTGATTGTTCAGCAGACCCAAGATACCAAAGTTGCTGCTGCTGCTGATGTCCCTGTTGCTGCTGTCACTACTCGTGCTCAGGCTAGGAAGCAAGATCTCCCGCACAAACCTCTTGTCACTGTGTGCGATGACTTGAAGGTCACTCGTGTTGAACTTATTCAGTTGCAGAAAGGTGATGCTACTTTGCAAGGTTGTTTTAAGTTAGCTGTTTCAGGTGAAGAAAAGGTTGTTGGTTCTGCTACCTATACTTTCTATTTTAAAGATGATATTTTGTACAGAAGGTACCAGAAATCCAAGGATATTTTGCATCAGGTTGTTGTTCCTGAAAAACTTCGTACTTCAGTCATGATTCATTGCTGCGCATGATCAACTTTTGGCAGGTCATTGTGGAGTTCGTAGAACTTTGACTAGGATTCTGTCCCAATTCTTTTGGCCTGGTGTTTCTGCTGATGTGAGTGCTTATGTTCACACTTGTGACATTTGCCAGAAGACAATTTCAAAAGGAAAAGTTCCCCCTGTTCCTTTGGCGACTATGCCTCTTATCTCGACTCCATTCGAGAGGGTCACTATTGATCTAGTTGGGCCTTTGTCTCCTCCATCTGTTGAAGGTCACAGATATATTCTGACTTTGATTGACTTGGCTACTAGGTTTCCTGAAGCTGTTCCTATGAAAGACATTTCTTCTGTTGCTGTTGCTGAAGCTTTGATGAGTATTTTTTCAAGGTTAGGTTTTCCCAAGGAAATTCTTTCAGATCAAGGTTCTCAGTTCAACTCGGATTTGATGAAGCAGTTTCATGCTTTGTGTGGTACTCAAGCCATACGTACTTCGCCCTACCATCCTCAAGCAAATGGTACTGTTGAACGGTTTCATGGCACTTTGAAATCTATGCTTCGAAAGGTTGTTCATTCTCAACCTAAAGCTTGGCATCGCTATCTTCCTACATTGCTCTTCGAATGTAGAGAATTGCCGTCAGAAAGTGCAGGTTTCAGTCTTTTTGATCGGATGTTCGGTCGTAAACCGAAAGCTTCCATATTTCCATTTTTGCTTCCAGATGTCGAGGTTGTGGAACCTCAGTGTTGTGTTTCTCATGTGGATGTTTCTACAGATAGGCATACTGTCCCTACAGTAGGTATTGGCGTTATCCAGGATGATGGTTCATGTCCGTACAATAGTTCAGATTCACTCTTGAACCACTTCCAGGTACACAGAATGTGTTCGCGGATCTGTTGTCACGCGCTGATCGTGATCAATCGGTTCCATAGATCAAGGTTACGTTGTCGTTGCTGTGTTTTGACATTATCCTCAGAACTTGTAAAAAATAACCTCGGTCGGTTCTTTTTTTCTTTGGGAGGGGGGTAGTGTAACGACCGCAGTTCGTACACATTTGTGTATGAAGACGTGATGACGTCACTGCGTAAATTTTCGAATAGTTTGTGAACTGTTGTTAGATCAGAGACTATACATCAGCCTAAGCGAGAGGACGTTTTCGTGGGTGCTCTGGAAAGACTTGATTCTTTAGGACTTTAGCTGTATAAGAATACAGCGGGGCGGTTACGGAGCGAAGTACCCCTGATGTGCGGCGGATGGGTTTGATCCACATGACAACATCTACCTAACGGGATGTGGATGCCATCATCGCCGTAGCTCTCCTTCTGCATCATCACTGGGGCAGACGTGCAACAACGGTGCAGTAGTAAACTTCCGGATCTACGCCACGAAGACAACTGCAGCGTCTTCAGTGTGTGGCTGTGACCCCAGCGTCGGCTGTGAATTCCGCGCCGGGAGTGTTTGATCCGCGAAATACGGTCAGTAGGCCTAAATAAAAACTGTGAAATTTAGAATATCCAAATCATCGAAATGAAGTCTGTGCTTCGATGCTAATGAAAAGGAGAAGAGTCGAGTGACGTCCTTAGAAAGGGACAACGACTTCTACTAGTGTTGAATTCTGAGAGAAACTGTGTGCACCCATCAACGTGACTGGGTGAAAGTATTACATTAACTGTGTGCACTTATTTATCAGCTGTAATTGTATGATTTGATGTGTCTGTGAATTTAATGTATATGTAAATGGTTTAATGTGTATGATCATGTTTGAATGAGTAATAGCATAACAGAGGGCAAAGAGAAATAACTGTGTATTCTTTGTCTTTGTCTGTAAGCACGTGTGTGGCAGTGTATGAGTATAGTAAACAGAGATAGAACACACACCTTATACTGAGCGTCAGACAGCCACACTCACACACTCATTCATTACACCATAAGTAGTTATACATATATTTATTTAGATTATAATACACAAAAACCCTCCGTTACATCGTTTAACCAGCATTCTCCATCTTTCTTTGTCCTCAGCAGCCCTGATGGCTTCGCTCAGTGTCAAACCAGTCCATTCTCGAATGTTGTCCTCCCACCTCTTTTTCGGTCTCCCTCTTCTTCTACCTCCTTGCATTGTGCCTTGCAGAATAGTCTTTGCAAGGCCTGATGATCTGGTGACGTGGCCATACCATCGGAGTTTCCGTTTCTTCAACCACTGTGAGCAGATCATCGTGTTGTCCAATGGCTTGTGCGATGGTCTGTCGGACTTCGTCGTTGGTGATGTGTTGGGTATAGGAAATGCCCAGAAGTCTTCTGTAGCACCTCATCTCCATGCTTTGTATTCTTCGTTGGAGATCTGCTGTGAGGGTCCATGCTTCGCAAGCATATAGGAAGATTTAGATGACAAGGGAGCGCAGCAGTCTTACTTTGGAATGTAGACTGATGGTCCTGTCTTTCCAAATGGGCTTCAACCTTGTCAGGGCAGCAGTTGTTTGTGCGATCCTGGAGAGGACTTCCTGTCGGGACCCATTGTCTGATACAATGGCTCCTAAATATTTGAAGCTATGCACTGTGCTGAGGTATTGACCTTGGACTTTGATGTCAGTGTTGATGCCATTGGTGTTGATGGTCATCATTTTGGTCTTCTCTGCACTTATTTCCATTCCATAAGCTCTGGAGGTGGTGTCAAGCCTCTGTACCAGCTGTTCAAGTTCTGGTTCCTCTCCAGTCAATCCATCAATGTCATCCGCAAAACGAAGATTGGAGATTGCTCTACCCCATATGTTGACTGTGCCTTCATGATCTGCAAGAGCATCTGACATGATGCGCTCTAGGAAGATGTTGAAGAGTGTTGGAGAGAGTAGGCATCTTTGACGCACACCGATTGTTGTTCTGAACCAGTTCCCGATGGCGCTGTGGTGGAGGACTGCACTGGTAGCCTTGTCATACATGCTTTTGATGACTTCAATAATTTTAGGACTGATGTTGTACACTTTTATTGTTGCCCATAGAGCTGCATGCCAGACTCGGTCAAACGCCTTCTTGAAGTCTATGAACACATGATATAGGTGTTGTTTGAGCTGTAGGTATTTCTCACAGATTATTCTGAGGTTGAAAATCTGTTCAGTGGTACTTCGCCCTGCCCTGAATCCTGCTTCTTCTTCAGCTATGATTTGTTCAGCTTGCACTGGAGCCTCACGCACTGAGCTACGAGAGCCCACCAGTCTGTCAACCAGGAGAAGACTCCACCACAACACCGCTCATCGACAAGAGAGCTAAGTTATTTGAACCGGTGCACCAAAACTATTAGAGAAGGACATCAATAGTCCACCCTTCCAGAAGACTGACCCGTTGGGCAGAACGCACCATTAGCCCAATGATGAGACAGTAGCTGCATAGAACTCTCAAGATGCGAACTATTCGAAGTGATATTTGGACTTTTAAGTTAGTATAGGGATCAGAAGATTTTGTATAGAGTAGAGGAAATAAATGTGTGATATTTACTGTTAACAAGTAGCTGGACTACCTATGTTTCATAGCCGTGTGAGAGCTAGTGTGACAGTGAATCTTTTACCATTTTCTTTCTATTTCTGTAACCCCAGCCTAACACAGACCGAGCTAAACTTATAAATGTATTAAGATTAGTCACCGGGAGATTTACTAGGGATCCCCACAGACGAAAGACGAGTGGGTAATAGCATTCCATTGTGCAGAGCCCAGCAACAATAGACCCACCGTCACACATACAAAGGAGAAAGTGAGAACAGAAGAGATGAACGAATCATAAAAGGTTTGGAGGATACGGTTTTGAACATGCAAGCGTCAGAGTTTCTGGAGGCAATAAATTCTAGATTGGCATTTTTTGTGAATAGCACTGACGTTAGAAGAAAAGTTCAGCTTCTCGTCAATGATGGTGCCAAGGTACTTGTATTCTGTGACCCTCTCTACTGTAGCACCACCAATGACGAGAGCGGGAATGGCGGCGGGGTTGCGCGGAAATCAACGATTATCTTTTTTGTTTTCTTTACGTTTAAGTCGAGGTAGTTTTCCTTGCACCAGGTGCTGAAAACTTCGACAGATGAGAAATACTGAGAATTTGAGTTTGACATGTCCACCAGGGCCGAGTCAGAGCCACGTCAGTCGTCGGTATACAACGTAAAAAGTACTGGCGAAAGCACAGTGCCCTGGGGCGCACCGACAGAGGTTTGCTTGACAGAGGAAAGAGCAGAGTGAAAGCGGACAGCCTGGGACCTATTGACAAGAAATTGAACTATCCAAAGGACGAGTTTGGAGGGTACAGAGTAAGAAAGGAGCTTCTGGGCCATGAGATGAGGTTGGATAGTATTGAAAGCAGAACTGAAATCGATGAAGAGGACGCGGACGAAGGAGCTGGGGGGGTCTCTAGGTGGGTGTAGGCATTGTGAAGGAGGGTAAGAGTTGCGTCTTCAGTGCTGCGATTGGGTTTGTAGGCAAACTGCAGGGGGTCAGAGAAGGGCTGAGTGCGAAAGAGTAGATGAGAGAGAATATTTTTTTTCAAAACATTTCATGGCTACGGATGTGAGGGCTATTTTAACTGCTTGGGTCGGGAGATCTTGGGGATGGGTGAGATAACAGAGTGCTTCCACACACTGGGCACGACACAGTCACGCAGGGACCAGGAAAACAGCTGGCTAAACACTACGCACAGCTGTGCCGCGCACGTTATTGAATGAATACAGACGTGCATTGTGTCGAGATCGCGTTTTTTCGCGACAGAACAGCATCCACTAAGTTTTTAATTATGACCAATTTATGAGAAGGTATCGCCAGCCGCCACGACGCACCATTTTTGAAATGGCAGAAAAATCCTGGCATTCTCTACACTACATACCAGAGACAGCCGAAGCTTACGTCAAATCTCAACCATGGCAAAGTACGCCTCGGCCGTCTCTGATACGCCGTGTGAACATTGAATGAACATTAAGATTTAACCTTTACACCCACCATTGGCGAAAAGAGGGGTAGGGACCTGAATCAACAATGAACCACCAGAGCAACCATACTGCTAAAATGGACAATGAAAATTGCCACATTTTATATCGCCCCCCCCCCCCCCCCCCCTTCCACGGGATTCGAACCTGGCTCATCGGTGTGCCAGGTGAACGCTCTACCACTTGAGCTACGGCGGTGGGACCTCACAATGTGACCCCGTCCTGCACTGAAAAAGGAGGGGAGAGTCCACCTACGTTACGTAAAACGTAGGATTGACGTGGCGGAGTAGCATCCCTTTGAAGATTTTTAAGGCTAGTTCGGTACTATCAACGTTTAGTTTGAGGTTGAGAAGTCTCGACCTATTCCATCATGGTGCATACTGGACTTTGAAAATAAATAGTACCGAACTACAGAGTTCCGAACTATGTTACAGTTCCGAACTAAATTGGGCCGGGGCCGGTTACATGCACAGATCACCTGTTACAGATCTGGGATGGACAGCAATGCATGCACTGGATGTGGCATCTAACACACACATGTATGTTATACATAATTATATAGAAGGCAAGGTGGTCTAATGGCAGTGCTTCGGCTTGCGGATCTGAAGGTCCCGGGTTCGAGCCCTGGCCGTTCCATTGTGTTGTGTCCCTGGGAAAGTGTTACGTTGAGACGCGCATGATGGTGCGTGTGAAATGCGCACGATATTATGTGTGAAGCGCGTGCAATGGTAGGCTTGCGTGTGTGACGCGCGCGATAGATCTGTTCGTTTTATTTTGCAACTCATGCAGTAATGTAGTGTATTTATCTTCGATTTGATTTTGCGTTGTTATTATAAGAGGCTTTGTGTGACGTTGGTGTTTTAGTTGGTCGATATTATTTGAGAATTTTCTTGAGTAAGATGTTTACTATCGATCGAAGCGTATGGATAATTCTCGTGGTAACCATGGAAGCTTCCATTCCAAATAGGGTTGTATGACGTGAGACAGTGATGATGAAATTAATTCTGATTGGTTGTGGTGTTTTATTCAGGGGTATTCTCGCTCTTTCTGGAGTTTAGAGAGACTGTATATATATAGTGCCGCACTGTTTCAAAAGGTGGTTTTTTAGAGAGAGTTGAAAGTAGCGAGAGCTGTTGTATTAAAGTTG
Organism: Oncomelania hupensis; assembly: GCA_036898135.1. Lineage (NCBI taxonomy): Eukaryota > Metazoa > Mollusca > Gastropoda > Littorinimorpha > Pomatiopsidae > Oncomelania > Oncomelania hupensis. The sequence continues at coordinate 60,521,848 of CM072518.1, forward strand.
AGAAAGTTGTAAAAAGTGGAAAGTTCATAGTTGAGAATTGCAGAGTGGAAAAAGCGATTGAGCGATTGTATGCAGTTGTTGATGTGTGCTGAATAAAAGTGGAGAACTTCATTCGACGACTCCTGACTTGTTGATGATTGAACGGGTTGCGTGGATAAACGAATCTGAGTTACACCTATCAGGAATTCAAGCATCGGGGCTGAATCAACTACTGATACCAAAAAACAACATCGAGTGTAACAGAAAGACACTTTACCCCTGTTTTCCTACTCCTTCGGATGAGAGTATAAACCGAGGTCTAGTCTGTGTGTCGCATACATTCCATCATAACGGACTTTAAAGATCCTGACGCTCATGTCCTAGACGGGTGAGTGCCGGTAACAAGAACACACCCTGCATGCACTTGGTCCTTCTCCTCCATCCCTGGGCTGCCCAGGATTGTGCTCAGTTGTCCGGGCATCAGACCATGCGCCCAAAGGCTGCGGGTGGGTGTCTCGGGCGGTTTGAGTTAGATCCTGTATCGGCCAGCGCCTTGATCCTTAGGCTAAGGCGCCTTACAAATGACGAACATTATTATATGAAGAGATCTTTTGCCACTATCGGGCCGTTACTAAGGTTATACAGGCAGCTGCGTTGACCCAATGTGAGTGTCAGAGGCTGCTGAGGGCATACGCCTACACACACGCCTGTTTAGTGGAAAGTACACCCCCGTTGGGGTGCCGGGGGTTTCAGTATAAATAGTATCCCCACTTTCTGGAAATTTAGTGCTTTAAATTCCCACTGTCGCTGTTTTTCTCATTTGCTCTTTCTCATTCCTGCTCTGTTCTATCAATCTGCTATATTATGCCTTTTTTCTTGAAAACTCTTCCGGGACAAGACTCCTTATTTGTGTATGAGGTCTGTTGGATCAGCTTGGGAATATTGGACGCTTTCTGCCAGGTGGTCACTAGGGCTTCCTATGATGTTATTATTTAGCAATGTAGGCATTTTATATGTATGTGTTTTGTTGATAATTTATAATGATGTTTGTATTCTATTTTGTTTTTGTAAACGGGGGTTCGATAAGTTGGGGTGAAGCCTCAGCCGTCCCCTGCGTGGGATGTCTTTTATTGTAAAGTGACTGGCTGGTGGAGTGCTTTCGGTTTTACCACTAGGGTTGTTTCAGCAGATCTTTTATGCGGATCAGGGGTTGTCCGGTCCTGATTTGGCTCGGAAGAGTCCGCTGGACCTAAAGCAATAATAATGTAATGTAATGTAAAGTGGAAAGTACAATACACTTCAGACAACAGATAAACCCACCCACACAAAAAAACATAAAGCAACCTGTAGCCATCATCAGTTATAACATACGACTGACGGATATATAATACCTGTACTCAAGTTGGCGCCTTAAATCGCTGTAACAGCGAGAGGCGTGCCACAAACCAAGGTTATTACATGCAGACATCCTGACTGACAATCTATAGACCCAAAGTGAGTGTCAGTGATTCGCCTGTAAACCTTTATATGTCAACATCGTAACCCACTGAAGGAGTTTTCTCCGGGGGGGCCAGGTTTTATCCACTTTCATCAAGCCATTTTACCACATCACAACCTTTTCGAGGTATTCTTTTGCTTGATCTATCAAAGCTTGGTATTTTGTTTGCGGGATGCATCAGCAGTCTCGAAATACTCTGTGTGCGTCTACGCTATAGGCCCTACTTTCACGGCATACACAGTTTCTGCGGTCTATCCACGCTACGCTTGAAGACCTCAACAAGTTGTGGTACCGTGGGGAGTGGGGGTAAAGGTCGTAAAGAAGACGACACGAACCGTGGCTGACTAAACCCATTCGACTAGTACTTCTGCTCTTAACTCTTCTGGCCACATGGTCACGATTTGCAAGCTGATCCAGTGAATACGCCTCCAACCTATCCCAAACAGCGTAGCTGAGATTCTCCTGGGCTTACGTTTGCTTCTCCACAAAACAAACTTTTTTTTTTCCCCACAGTCCTATTTATTTTGTAACCAGTTGGTTTGGCCAGTAAAATCCCATGATAATGTTTTTTTATTACCTATAGAATGGAATTAGAACAACAAAAATTAGTTTTAAAATGCAGGTTCTTCTTCTTCTTCTCAGTCGCACGTTGTAACAATCATAGAGCTTCTTCTCGGTCGCACGTTGTAACAATCATAGAGCTTACAATTCACTGTAAGTTACAAATGTCAGTCCAGCCTGGGTGCACACGGCAGAATAGCCTAGGCCACCTGTCTGCTACCCAATGTGGCCTCTGGGAGATGAAAGACGGTTAAAAACCATTCTCCGAGGATTTAACCGGTCTACGTTCAAAATGGGGGTTGGACTAGCCCATTAAATTCGGCATTAGTACACTCAATGATATCAATACTTTCTACTGGATTTCCCAACTCCACCCATAATTCCTACTCATTCTCCCATTTAGAAACAAGGTGAATATCAAAGACGGCGGAGGTTTTAAATAGACAGAAAAAGGCTACAAAAAGTTTTTACAAGTTTACAAAGGCTAAACAAAGTTTTACAAAGTCCAAAAACACTTCAGTGTTTTAGTGACCACAAAACGATACTTTTTTTTTTTAAATAGCAAAGGCTACTTTAATTTTGTTTAAAAACTAATAAAAGTCTTATATTACTTCACTGTGAAAATACTATAAAATAAATCGCTTGCTTGCTTGATTGAGTGGAAAAAAGGCTACCAAGATTTTTTTTTTAAAGTTAGCAAAGGCTACAAAAAGGTTTTAAGAAGTCCATGATCTGAGTGTATATGCGACCACAAAACTATACATTATATTAAAAAAAATTACAAAGGTTAATTTTTTACCCCCCTTCCCACCCCCCCCCCCCCCCCCCCCCCGAAAAAAAAAAACCAACAACAGTCTAGTAAAGATTTAATTTAAATAAACCAACTGCTTGATGGATTGCTTGAAAACGGTTAGTTTACACAGACTAAACAAAATTATAAAACCGAGTGTTTTAGCGACCATGTACCACAAAACGATACCTTGGTTTAGGAACAATACTTTTCTTGTTGACGTTACACAACTGAGTACCACAAGTTGATTGATTGATTTATTTATTGTTGCTTTAGGTCCAGCGGACTCTTCCGAGCCAAATCAGGACCGGACAACCCCCGATCCGCATAAAAGATCTGCTGAAACAACCCCAGTGGGAAAATTGAATGCCCTCCACCGGCCAGTCACTTTACAATAAAGACATCCCACGCGGGGGACGGCTGAGGGTTGACCTCAACTACGCGAACCCCCGGTTACAAAAACAAAATAGAATACAAACATCATTATAAATCATCAACAAAACACATACATATAAAATGCCTATAGTGCTAAATAGTACAATCATAGGAAGCCCTAGTGACCACCCGGCAGAAAGCGTCCAACACTCCCAAGCTGATCCAACAGACCTCATACACAAACAAGGAGTCTTGTCCAGGAAGAGTTTTCAAGAAAAAAGGTAGGTCATTGATCTAGCGAAGAAGAAGATAGTATAGCAGAGTGAAGGACAGAGCAGGAATAGGAAAGAGTAAATGAGGAAGACAGCGACAGTGGGAATTTAAAGCACTAAATTTCCATAAAGTGGGGATACTATTTATACTGAAAACCCCCGGCACTCCAACGGGGGTACTGTTGCCGCAGTGAATCTGTCTTGCCTATAAAGGAAAGACAGGTTTTCAACTGTGGCTTTCACTTTTCCCTTTATAGGTTTGAACAATCTACAGTGGCAAGATTGCTCATGACCCCAAGGGGTCAGTAGTGACCCTGTGTGGTCTTTTGAACTGAGGTTGTTACGTGTGTAAACTGCCTTAGTAACTCTAGGTTGTTACGTGTGTAAACTGCATTTGTAACTCTATCATTCATTCTTCCGGTCCACAGATCCTCTTTATGCCTTTTAGCCTCGGAAGATTTTTTTTTTTAAATTTTCCAGTAGCATTCATAGCAAACGCGGTATAAAGAGTTATATAGGGGGTGTAGTATTATAGTAGCTGTGATGAGGGATTGGCCTTGAACTTTGATATCCATGTTGATGCCATTGATGTTGTCGGTCATCATTTTGGTCTTCTCTGCACTTATTTCCATTCCATAAGCTCTGGAGACGGTGTCAAACCTCTGTACCAGCTGTTCAAGTTCTTGTTTCTCTCCAGCCAATCCATCAATGTCATCTGTAAAACGGAGGTTGGAGATTCCTATACTTCCTATGTTGACTGTGCCTTCATGATCTGCAAGGGCATCTGACATGATGCGCTCTAGAAAGATGTTGAAAAATGTTGGAGAGTAGGCAGCCTTGACGCACACCGATTGTTGTTCTGAACTAGTTCACGATGGCGCTCTTGTGGAGGACTGCCTTGATGGCCTTGTCATACAGGCTTCTGATGACTTCAATAGTTTTAGGGCTGATGTTGTACACTCTCATGGTTGCCCACAGAGCTGCATGTCAACTCGGTCAAACGCTTTCTTGAAGTCTACAAACACAATTTGGATGTTGTTTGAGCTGTAGGTATTTTTCGCAGATTATTCTGAGGTTGAAAATCTTTTCAGCGGCACTTCGCCCTGCCCTGAATCCTGCTTGTTCTTCAGGTATGATTTGTTCAGCTTAACAAAGTGCAAAGCTTTACATATTTATGCGAAACATGGACCCTCACAGCAGATCAACAACGAAGAATACAAAGCATAGAGATGAGGTGCTACAAAAGACTTCTGGGCATTTCCTATACTCAGCACATCACCAACAACGAAGTCCAATAGACCATCACACAAGCCATTGGACGACACGGTGACCTGCTCACAGTGGTGAACAAAACGGAGACTCCGATGGTATGACCACGTCATCAGACCATCAGGCCTTGCAAATACTATCCTGAAAGGCACGGTGCAAGAAGGCAGAAGAAGAGGGAGACAGAAAAAGAGGTCGGAGGACAACATTCGATAACGGATTGGCTTGACACTGAGCGAAGCCATGAGGGTTGCTAAGGACAGAGAAAGATGGAGTACGCTGGTTAAACGATCATATGTGGTGCCCCAACGACCTTCGAGTTGCGGGATAGGATAGGATAGTATAAAAGCTGCTTAATAATGCTCAACTAATGTAGACAGCATTTTTGCTGGGTTTCATTGTCCCGGATGTTTACATGGGTACGTAAAAATTCCTATATTCCCCCCCTTCCCAGTCCCCTATTCACGCCTGTGACGCGGGACTTTAATTTACCCACTGAACTGAACTCAACTAATATCTTGTCTTGTCCCCTATACGCACTGTGTCCGGGGACGTTAATCTATCCACTGAACTGAACTCAACTAATAGCCACCAAAGCTGCAACAGAGACAAATCGCAGTCAACTACTTTGGAAACACAGAACAGGTCTTTGCTGCTTATTTTTTCTTGTCCACTAACTGTGACAGTCAAGCGGTACCTCGACCCTTTGGACCTAAAGCAACAACCATGTAATGTAATGTAATGTAACCTCGATCCTTGTGCTGCCGTTGTCCCAATACAATGGTCTAAAAGGAAGAACAACGCCATCAGAGTATCGATTAAAGAGAGGTAGGGGTAATGCAGAAGAGATCCGATCGATCTATCGTCGATCATGATTCTTGTAGTTTCTTGTTGCTTATGGTTACCCTAGGTACTCTATAACAGAGGCGCTTGGATCTGGACACGCGAGCGCCTATGCCTAGATAACCAAAGGGAGACGCGTCACAGGCGATAACCAAAGGGAGACGCGTCTCAGGCATAGGCGCTCGCGTGTCCAGATACAAGCGCCTGTGCTCTATAAGTATCGACGTGTTTGGTTTGGTTTGGTTTATAGGGGCCCACTGCGTAGTTGAGATTCAAACCAAGGCTAGTGTCAGCTACTCCGCGTACTATAAAATATAGAATAACAGAGAAGCAAGATCAGCCGCCTTTTTCATAAATACAGTTTTTAAATGAAAGGTGGGGCGGTCTTCAGCCTGTACAAATAATGTAGCGCTGGGTGCTTGTCAGCATGAACATAGGCCTAGCTACTGAAACAGAAACTGGCTATAGTGGTACGAACCACACTTGTCCAACACAAAGCATCAAATATGCGGCAATAGGCAAAACGGCCGTGATGACCAAGGCACACAAAATGTTACTCTGGGAAGGCTATCTCTAGGCGTTGAAATGTGTAACTGTAGATTATAGTCACACGACACCGAAGCGTATAGGCGACTACTGGTCACATTATTCTGACACCAGCGAACTAGCGAAGGGGAAAATAATATGGTCACACATTGGCCAATCCGGGATTCGAACCAGGTACCTTTCGGTTATTAGTAAGACGCTCTACCAACTGAGCTACCCGGCCCCTCTCTAGGCGTTCACTTCCCCAACCCCCCTCTTATCCCCTTTCCCCAATTTTTTTTCTTCTAATCACTCCATCTCCTTCTTCCCAACTGCTTAATGATGGAATGCTGGAGTGATGGGGGGAATGCGATCTTGACCATCACACACACACACACACACCACACCCACGCACACACACAATGTTCAGCAAGACCACATTTTTTTAAAAATACAGCTCTATTGAATTATTAAATACAAAATACAAAAAAAATAACACATTCAGGAATACTAACATTATTAAAACGGTATAGTAAAAAAAAAAAAAAAAAAATTCAAAAACAGGGATTCATATAATAACATACCGTGGTATTGTTGCAATGTCCACCGCCTCCATTCTTGTAGAAAAGTTCGAACAATCACCAATGTTACCACAGCACTAACAACCTGTTACACTGCCAACACAAAACTCAATAACTTTTTTTTTACATTTAAATTTAAACTTTAACATTAGTGGTGCCACATATCTGTTGACGTTTAACTTTTAATTGTTGCAGCCCGTCACAATTTCCACTCACATTTTATGAACACTATCCAAATGGAAAACAGTCACCAATGACGCTTGAAACGGCAAAACCCAAAAAGTGTGTCGCACACAAGTGTGACGGTGGGTCTTCCAAATGGTACATTGAGTCGGTACACGGTTAAAACGACTATTGGTTCTCTCTGCCCCTCCCTCATTCTCACCCACTCACTCACTCTTTCTCAAGAGTCTCTACGAGACAATTAAGTATAAGTTTGAGGGGGCAGTCTCTCTCTCTCTCTCTCTCTCTCTCTCTCCCTCTCTCTCTCTCTCTCTCTGCGCCAACCTTTCACTCATGGAACTCGAATTAAGACCTCTGAACTGCTGATGTTTAATTAGTCAAAATTAACGTATCACATCATAGCGTCTCTCTCTCTCTCTCTCTCTCTCTCTCTCTCTCTCTCTCTCTCTCTCTCTCTCTCTCTCTCTCTCTCTCACACACACACCGTCTGTAATCGCTCCCGCTTCTCAGTACTGAATGAATGAAAGCTAGCTTTTAAACTTAGCAGACACAGGTGGAAAATCCACCCCAAGCCCCCAATCCCATACACAAAACAAACAAACCAACAAACAAACTCTCAACTCTCTGCTAACTGTCCTATTTGGCCCATTTACTATAATGTACAACCTATAATAACGCTAGAGCCCGCGGAGTATACAGGCCACGTCGGTGAAACACGTCGGTCCTCAGATTACACGGTGGTAGCGAAGAGACTCGACTCACACAATAAGCAGTGGAGCGAGAGTGAAGGTAACGTCGTTTACGAAGGGCAAAAAACACTCCCGTTTGAAGACGCGGCCGCTACCGCTCACGTGGTTGCCGCACGGGTTCCGATCGAGAACTAAACGCCGGTAGGCTGCGGCAAACGGTTCAGTTTGTACAGCGTTTGCCTGTGGTGAAGGGGGGATCTGGGTTCACGTTTCGATGGTGACAAATTTTTCGTTTTTAGTTCCCGAGATTTAAAGCGCTTTATTTGCGCAATTTTCTCTAAAACTAATGGACGAATTTCTTTGAAACCTGGTATTTAGTTAAGAAATAGTAAACCCTACCAGATGACCAAAAAAAAAGTATGCATATCGGGTGATGTCATCATGGTGACCTCATAATTTGTTGTGCTTTTTAAAAAAAAAATCCTATTTTCTGCCAAACTACTGGATGGATTTGGTTCAAGTTTGGCATTATTTTGTGACTCCAAGGTAAAACCAAACTTATGCAAATAGAATTACGTAATCACAGTGACTGTCATTTAAGACAGTTTTTTTATTTTTTTTATAAATCTTCCTATGTAATTAGAGTTTGGGGTGTCGGATAGCGCAGTGGTTGGAGCACTCGCTACTGCGTCGCAAGTTAAGCATCGTCCAGTGCGGTTAGCACTTGGATGGGTGACCACAAAACGTGAAGCGACAAATAACAACGCTCCCAGTTGACTCAACTGTGACTGAGTACCTACTCTCTTACGGGTGGGGAAGGTAAAGCAGCGAGGGAGAGAGATGGGCATCACCCTCATTACGCTGGCCCAAGATAAGTGTGATCTCCAACATCACACTCCCCTACGGCCACAAGGCTATGGGACCACCTTTACCTTTACCTTACCTATGATAAATTTAGTGAGGTCATCGTGTGACGTCTTCATGATGTCATAATTACTTTTCTATGTTTTTTTTTTTGTTTTTTTTTCTAATCCTATTTTCTTCCAAACTACTGGAAGGATTTGGTTCAAGTTTCGTATACATACTTTCCTAACGCCTCCAACGTAAAACCAACTTATGCAAATCGAGTGACGTAATCGTCATGACGCACCATTTAATTAATTTTTTTTAACCTTTACTTTAAATTTTGTATATATAAAGCGAGTGAGCCTTAATAACCCCCCCCCCACCCCCCAAAAAAAAATCTTATGCATATCGAGCCAAGTTATTGTGGTGATCCCAGTTCCGTCCGGCGTCCGTCCAAGGTGACATTTCTCTGAAACTAATGGACTAATTTCTTTGAAACTTGGTATTTAGTTAAGAAATAGTGAACCCTACCAGATGGCAAAAAAGTATGCATATCAAGTGATGTCATCATTGTGACGTAATAATTTATTGTGTTTTTTTAAATTTTATTTTATCTAATCCTATTTTTTTCCCCAAACTTTTGGAGGGATTTGGTTCAAGTTTGTTATGTACTTAGACTTTACGTGTGCCTCCAAGGTTAAACCAAACTTATGCAAATCGAGTAAAGTAGTCCTCGTAACGTAGTTTTTAAAAAATAAAATGTTAGCGGGCTGGAAAGAGCCGAATCAGGACCACAAAATCACGACCACATCTTGGCTGAAAGAGGACGCACTCCTCATACGCATAAAAGATCTGCCGAAACAACCCCAGTGGTAACACTGAAGGCACTCCTCCAGCCGGTCACTTTACAACAAAGGCATCCCACGCAGGGGACGCTGAGACTATACTCTAATTTATCGAGGTATATTGAGTGACATCACATTGAGTGACATCATCGTGTGACGTCATCATGATGGCGTCAGAAGTTTTTTTCTAATCTTATTTTCTCCCAAACTATTCGAGGCATTTGGTCCAAGTTTGGTATATATACTTACGATTTTCCCTATGCCTCCAACATAAAACCACACTTATTCAAATCGAGTTAAGTAATCAAGATGACGTCACCTTTTATTTTTAAAAAAAAATTTCCACATACAGTGTGAGCGTGTGTGTGTGTGTGATAGCACGCGAGAGAACTCTGCACTCGTTTGGGTCCAGCACCTGTTTTTCATTTTTCATTTCTTTTCTTTACATGTCTTAACGACTCTTTCGTACTGTTGCTCTCTCATCACCTCTTCTCACTCCCCCCTCTCTAGTCTCTACCTCTTCATCTTTAAGGAACCTGGAAATGCTGTTCCACCCGTATAGGGTGAAGGACTCCTACAAACACTCACAAAACAAGCTCAGTGATCCTGGATTTTTTGACAGAGCTCTTGGCTGATTGAGTTCGATCCTGAGTCTTAGTTGTTCCCCCTACACTCCTCCCCCCTCTCTCTTCTCCACCCCCACCACCACCTTTTAACCCTGTTGTTGTTTGTAGATTATAGTCACACGACACTTTCGCATATAGGTGACTACTGGACCGATTTATACTGACACCAGCGGGCCAGTTGTTGGTAAAGGGGAAAATAATATGATCACACGTTGACCAATCCGGGATTCGAACCAGCGACCTTTCGGTTACTAGCAAGACGCTCTTACCAACTGAGCTACCCGGCCCCTATCGGGACTAGGAAAGTACTATCAATGACATAACACTAGTGCTCTGAGAGCACTCGGCAAAGATGCATGTACAACAGGTAGACAAAGGTGTGCGACCTTGATAGTAGTTGGGAGGGATTTTCCCAAATCAGGCGCTGCTGCTCCATTCATTCACTTTCTACACCAGAACTAACAAGCGGTGACTTCATCCTCGGAAAAACTTCAACATAACTAACTAACGGTTACATAGATAGACAGACAGACAGACAGATAGATAGATAGATATATAGATAGATAGATAGATAGATAGATAGATAGATAGATAGATAGATAGATAGATAGATAGATAGATAGATAGATAGATAGATAGATAGATAGATAGATAGATAGATAGATAGATAGATAGATAGATAGATAGATAGATAGATAGAGTTGGATAGATAGATAGATAGAGTTGGATAGATAGATAGATAGATAGACAGACAGACAGATAGATAGGTAGGTAGATAGATATATAGATATATAGATAGATAGATAGATAGATAGATAGATAGATAGATAGATAGATAGATAGAATATGAATGAATGAATGAATGAATAATTTATAAAGCGCGTAAATATCTCCACGCCGACGGGCATGATCGAATAAATACATAGGAATAGGCGTGGTAGCTACCGTCCCCTACATAACTTGCCGATGACTTTTTGCAAAGTGTAATAATAATAATAATAATAATAATAATAATAATAATAATAATAATAATAATAATAATAATAATAATGAATGCTATACGTGACTTATTCCTAAATCAAACTAAAAGCGCGCCGATCTGTAACTAATATACACGCCCACGTGTACACACCCACACACAAACAATTATATATATTAGATTGACTGCATCCAATGTCATCATTGAAGGGAGGGAGGGAACCGATGTACCCGTACAAAACCCTCGGTAATCTGAACAGTCTCGTACCTAATTCACATAAGTCCGCCCCTTGCGAAAATCGAGCCCCCGAACTTCGACGTAGGAGACCAGCGACTAACTCACTGCGCTACTCGGCCACCTATGAATAATTAAACAGAGGAGACATTCTGAAGGTCGTGGTGCCAACCTGCAGTGAACACTGTAGATAGAATTGCGTTAACCCAATTTCAATGAGCAACGAGCAAAGACAGTACAGGCTTTTAATAGTCGTTGCTAAGACGTTGGCAACAAACCTTCGTTTGCACTCACTGCCTCAGATACTCCAGATAATCCGCTAAGTCGTAGCGAAGAGTATCGTGTGGCGGTTATGTCAGTGCAGGCAATAAGGGATTAGGTGTAGGCAACGATATACATGTATGACATGGACTGAGAGTTTGAGATAAAGTACGCAGCCAAGTGACAACAGCAAACAGTTGTACTTTGAAATTGCCCCGATGCGGGTACACTGTCACACACACACACGCGCGGGCGTGTGGTATAATAATGTACCTCCCCCCCTCCCGCCCACTCACCCCTCGTGATTATTAACGTGATAGCGTCATTGTTGATTGATTGATTGATTGATTGATTGTTGCTTTAGGTCCAGCGGACTCTTCCGAGCCAAATCAGGACCGGACAACCCCCGATCCGCATAAAAGATCTGCTGAAACAACCCTAGTGGGAAAATTGAATGCCCTCCACCGGCCAGTCACTTTACAATAAAGACATCCCACGCAGGGGACGGCTGAGGCTTTACCCCAACTACTCGAACCCCCGGTTACAAAAACAAAATAGAATACAAACATCATTATAAATTATCAACAAAACACATACATATAAAATGCCTATATTGCCAAATAATAACATCATAGGAAGCCCTAGCGACCACCCGGCAGAAAGCGTCCAACACTCCCAAGCTGATCCAACAGACCCCATACACAAACAAGGAGTCTTGTCCAGGAAGAGTTTTCAAGAAAAAAGGTAGGTCATTGATCTAGCGAAGAAGAAGATAGTATAGCAGAGTGATAGGACAGAGCAGGAATGGGAAAGAGTAAATGAGGAAGACAGCGACAGTGGGAATTTAAAGCACTAAATTTCCAGAAAGTGGGGATACTATTTATACTGAAACCCCCGGCACCCCAACGGGGGTGTCATTGTTGATGGGTCTTAATCACTGTAGATATCATCGTCATTATTTATTTTCAGTTTAGTGTTTTATTGCTTGAGATTTTATATGCAGATGGACACTGCACTAAGAATTTCCTTGCAGGTGTTTGTGGGGACAATACACACACACACATGCACACACACACACACAATCTCGTAGCACGGATAAGATGTAGTCGATGATATTAACTGAGATCTTGATAATTGTGAAGACAGAATTTATTCAGCAAAATGGCAAACATCGAACAATGCACTGGAAATGTGCCCCGATGCGGATAAGCAGTCACAAAGACCTAGGCAACGATGTTAACTGAGACGTTAATATGATGACAAATATCCCTCTGCACAACAACAGCCTGTGAAATATATCTCCGTAGTTTGCTCTCCGCCCTCTCAGTCCCATTAAACATAACACACGATAAAGTCAAAATCACACTAACGTGGCCATTATATCGGCGCCCCAAAATACATTCCAACCCCCCAATCCCCCCCCCCCCCCTTTATCGCTTATATTATAAATATCGCTTATATTCAAGTCCTAGCATAAAATCGGAAAGTAAAATCCGGGTACAGGAAAAAAATCGCTTATATAAAAAAAAACCTGGTATACTCTAAATAGGACGAGGTTACCGAACACTAGGATACTAATGCTCCCCCCCCCCCCCCCCCCCCAAAAAAAAAAAAAAAAAAAAAAAAAAAAAAAAACTCTTAACTTGGAAACACTGAGGTCAATGGGAACACTGAAGCAGAGTTCTATTGTCAGAGATGATATTGCAACAAATGCGAGATTATTAAACGATAATCTTTGTAGGTTCTAATTACCCGTTGGGATTTGGTTGGTCTCATTTCCCTTAGTACAGCGCCTTGAGCAGCTCTCGAGCTGCAAAAGCATTGAACAAGAACGATTAAATCCATTCATGTACAGTAAGGCTGCGCTGCATGTGCTTTACTTATGCTGAGAAAGTTACATGGATTTCGTTAGAATGCTTAAAGATTGGGGAATCCCCCGTTAAAAAAAATAATTTTTTTTTGAAAAAAAAAAAAGAAAGAAAAAAAAGAAAATAAAAAAAAGAAAGAAGTTTCCGAGCTTTTGAGCTCGGGAACTAAAAAGGGTAATATGTTAATGTTAAGATTGCTCCATGACTTTACGTTTCAGTAATTTTGAAAAGAGGGCAACGTGTCTGCTAAATGAACAGGAGGAGTTCAAAGCAAGACCACAGGGGCGCCAACATTCATAAGCAATATATGTATTCAGTTACTGTGTGTTTTCCACTATGCATGCCATACAGCAAACAAGAAGGGTAAATAAACCCCATATGACTCACATACTCGTTATGGGACTCGCAATACTCTACATGAAAATGAGTGCCCAGTGCAGTAAGATTAAAACAAAACTGTGACATCAAAAGGCAAACACTGAACTGTGATCTTGCGATGATCTTGTCCTTGAGATGACCTTCACCTCCGGGTCCAGTGTACACTCACGTACGATCAAATAAGGTATAGCAAACATTGTATAAAGCGCCCCAAAACACAACAGTGACCTTTAGATGACCTCGACCTTCGATGAGCTTGACCTTTACTGATGAAGAGTCTTATTGCATGTGATACAATCGCAAAACAAAGAGAAATTACAACAACACCATAACTCATTTGCTGCTTCTGTATTTGAGTTATTAACCATGGTAGAAAAATATGTGCATATATGGAGTTACTTCATCGGCCACAAGGTTTCGTTGATAACATTACATGATTATTGCTTTAGGTCCAGCGGACTCTTCCGAGCCAAATCAGGACCACACTTATAGTACCAAGAAGAAGACGCAGGCAGGAGTGGGCAGGGGGGTAGGGGTGAGAACACATGATTAAAGAGAGAGGGGCAGAGAGAGAGAGAGAGAGAGAGAGAGAGAGAGAGAGAGAGAGAGAGAGAGAGAGACGGAGGGTGTGTGGGAGTGTGAGAACACATGATTAAAGAGAGAGGGGCAGAAAGAGAGAGAGAGAGAGAGAGAGAGAGAGAGAGAGAGAGAGAGAGAGAGAGAGAGAGAGAGAGAGAGAGAGAGAGAGACGGAGGGTGTGTGGGAGTGGAGTAGGGAAAGAGAGGGGAAGATTGGGAAGGGGAGGGGAGGAGAGGAGGGTGGTCGGAGAGGGCTGGCGTAGACGGGACAGACGGGGCGGCATTCGTCAAGTACTTGAACAAACATCGTGCCAAGCTTCGCAGGGGTACTTTAACGCACGCAATCCAATTTAAATATAATTGCTGGGTAAAAAAAAAAAATCCTAGCCATTATTCACTCACTCTCAAGCAGTTACGTTAAAAAAAAAGTAACAAGCAAATCAATAGAAGTGCTAAAATACTGCCGGTAGATATTATAGATCCACTTCACACTGGCTCCCTCTCTTATTACTACATTTCCATTACCAACAAATAAATTATTCCCAAAGTACTACATTTTTACGAACCTACATTAACACCAATGTTTAACTTAATTAAAATGTAGAAGTGCCGTTACCCAGCAGCGGTGCCGCTTTGTTGGGATCGAAGGTGGGGTGGGAGTTAGGGGTGGGGGTTAGTTAGTTAGTTAGTCATTGCTTATAGCGTCCAGTGGATGGCAAAGAGCCGAATCAGGACCACAAAATCAGGACCACAACTTGGTTGAAAGAGAGCTCACCCCTAATCCGTGTAAAAGAACTGCTGAAAAACCCCTAGTGGTAACACTGAAGGCACTCGTACTCCACCAGCCGGTCATTTTACAATAAAGGCCTCCCACGCAAGGGACGCTGAGACTATGTTCTAATTTATCGAACCCCAGTTTATAAAAACAAAATAGAATATAAACAACATTACAAAATATTAACAAAACACATACATATAAAATGCCTATATTCCTAAATAATAATATCATAGAAAGCCCTTGTGACGATTTGGCAGAAAGCGTCCAATATCCCAAGCTGACCCAACAGACCCCATACAAATGAGGAGTTTGGGAAGAGTTTTCAAGAAAAAAAGGTATGGGACTGGTCTAGCGAAGAAGATAGTATAGTAGATTGATAGAACAAAGTAAGAATGAGAAAGAACGGAGAAAGACAGCGGCAGTTGGAATTTAAGCACTAAAATTTCCAGAAAGTGGGGAAACTATTTATACAGAAACCCCCGGTGTGACATCGTCAAATGGCCGAGTATATTACTTGGACTGGGAGCGAATGGGAGAATTCTGATTGGTCGACACATTACAAAATTCGACGCATGCGCACAGTGCTATCGTAGTCTTAGTAAGGGTTAGGGTTAGGGTTACGACGCCTAGGAACATCGTGAAAAAGCCGGACACACTTGACCTGGCGCATGCGCAAAGGCGCCCGGACGAACTGCGACGTTATGCCGGCACCCCCACGGGTGGGGGTGGGGGGAGGTGGGCTGGGGGTGAGGGAGGAGGTTGGGCGGGAGATGATTGTTGCTTACTGATAGGGACCCTGTGACGCTAAAGCCAGCTAAATGAGATGAGAGTATAAACCAAGTCTATAGTGTGCGCATGCATTCTACCGCGCGGACTTGTAAAGATCCTGATAGCTCAGGTCCTAGAGGAGGTGAGTGTCAGCCACACAAATACACCCAGTAAGCACAAGATTCCAGAAATACTAATTTACACAGAAATGCACTCATGCCATACCCCCTGTCCTGTGTGGCACTGTCCTTGTGGCTGCTGAGCTTTCGCTGAGAAGGCGGCCAGACTTGTTGACGCTAAAAGCCAAAAAATCCAGAAGAACAAAATCCAGACACCTCATGTGAAGGAATGATAGATCTGTTGGGGTGGTGGGTCAAATGCTCCCTGCTGGTTTATTCGGCTTGAGAATGGCTGATGCTTTATCCATTTTATACCCACTGTTGTACCGTGTTAGGTGAATATTGTTTGATGTTATTGCTTCGTTGTGTACTGCGAGAAATAATACTGACATCATTTTTGGGTGGGACAGTAAAGATTTTGATTCTGACTTTGACACGTCATTATGTTCGTTGTCTTCTGCGAGAAAATTGTCTTCACTGGTTGTGGGACATTAACGATTCAGATTCTGACTGTGATATGTCATTGTGCTCGTTGTCTTCTGCGAGAAAATTGTCCTCACTGGTTGTAGGGCATATTAAAGATTTTGATTGTAACTTTGATATGTCATTATGCTCGTTGTCTTCTGCGAGAAAATTGTCCTCACTGGTTGTGGGGCATTAGAGATTCAGATTCTGACTGTTAGATTTCATTTTGCTCGTTGTAAGATTCTGATTCTGATTTTGACTGTGATTCGCCATTATGCTCTTTGTCTTCTGCGAGAAATTGTCCTCGTAGTTCGTGGGACAACAAATATTCTGATTCTGATAGTATACATTATCGGCATCTTGGCGTGAAATATAACATATGCCCAACAAGATCTATTCAACGTTTCCACTACAGCTGGACGGTTTACCGATACGTAACTGTAATCAGGTTCGGAAACGAGACGGTAGGGTATACCGGTGCGGGTGTCCAAGGTCCGGTTTACTGGGAAATCTCGACAATATATAACGCGACAGTGGGCGACATCTTGTCCGCCCAGAGAGCGAGCCTAAAGCCCAAACACGTGGATAGGCAGCTGTTCTTGAAGAAGAACAGCAGCTTATCCACGTGTTTGAGCATGGTACCAATCGCCAATCCTTCTGAACTTTTACAGTTCTTAAAAACCTTTTCCGTTGAATGTTTTTGTTTTATTTTGATTTTGTGAGTTTGCTGATGTTCTAAACAGTGATTTATCATAATTTATTTTGAAGGCGTTCAAGCAAAAATAAAGCTTCAGTTTCTATGGAAAAGTGGTTCTTTGAAATTGTTTTGAAGTGTATGACAATCTTTATTTTGCGTCGGTCACTACTGTCAGTGCCATATCCCATTTGATTGTGACACTTAAAATCGCGGTATACCGGTACGAAATACCGATACGACCTAAAAATACCGCGGTAATACCGGTACGACTTTGATCCACAGTACCCAGCTCTAGTTTCCACGAACTGAAGGCACGTGAAACACTGAACCGATCGAGCTGGACATTTGTCATATTCGACGCCACGATGCCAATAACAATTATGTATCGATTAAAAAATATAAACGGAAATTTTGCCCAAACAATAAACACATCAAAACTCTTCATGGGCCTATGTCAAAAAGCAATTCACACAACACATTCCAAAGAATGCACCATAGCAAAATACTTCTTATTTTGGACAAGTTTCCAGCACATTTTCATTGTCAACAAACTTAGAAGTTCGCATTAAAGCTGACACTGCATTGGACTGGATTGGAGTGGACAGAATGGCATAGGTGATTGTCTCTAGAATACTTGCACTTTACCCTGAATATAGGGACCACTACTTACAGTGATGGTAACAAACTTTACTTTCATTTGTGTCTTTAAACAATTTTTTTGAAGAACACACACCAACACACTTGTTTAGACATTCATAAAACACCACATACGTTGTGTTGATAATGGATCATCTTTCGTCCCCCTTTTAAGTACTTTTAAGTGATCTAATGTTAACCTTAACCGTTCCTCTTTTAAGTACTTTTAAGTGATCTAATGTTAACCTTAACCCTAAATCTAACAGATCATTGTTGTAACGTCAGCATAACGGGTCTGTTAAAAAAACGTATGTGGATACTCAAGTGTATGTCACAAGAATGCCGACTAAGTATAATCACCCATGTGTGTACACACACACACATTTAAAACTCGGCTAGTAAATAGTAATTACAACCAAGTATTCTGCTGGTTGAAAAAAAAACAAAACAAAAAAACAAAACAAACTGCAGTTGACATTTGCATAAATATATGTGCTTGTGTGTACACGCTAAGAATTTTGTGACAGGAAAAATGTCAGTGCAAGCAGAAAACAATTTAGTCTGAAATAAAACACATGTGGTGTTCTATAACTCTTGAACCATGACAGGAAATTGTATGTATGTGTGTGTTTGTGTGTGCATGTGTGTGTGTGTGTGTGAAAGAGAGAGAGAGAGAGAGAGAGAGAGAGAGAGAAAGAAAGAGGAGGGGTGACAAGGGTGGGAAAAAGGGAGGGAGTGAGAGAAAGAGGGCGGAGAGAGACAGGAAGAAAGAGGGAGAGAGGGTGGGGGAGGGGGGAGTTGGAAGATGTGGAGTGGGAAGAGGTGGAGTCAGGAGTGCCTCAAATGTTTAATGTACTTTCTGGCCATAGACCACTAGCACATGGTTGGGGAGTGGGAGAAGAGAAAGGATAATCAAGTTGTAAAAATAACTAAGAAAAATAAGGAAATAAAGTGAAACAGCAACAATGACAGTATTTAAAATAGCATGACAATAACATCATGATAATGATAATAAAAATAATAATAACAACAATAATAATCCTATCCTATCCCGTAACTCGGAGGTCGTAGGGGCACCACAGATGATCGTTTAACCAGCGTACTCCAAAAAGAAAATCTACGAAGAAGATAGACAAAGAAAATATTTTGACTCATGGAAGTAGGATTTATTAAATTTGTCTTTTCGTAATCTTGATCCTGTTGTTACTTTCACTTATCATATTACTAAATCTGAAGCTCAATTCGGGTGCTCATAAACAGCTGATATTCTTTAAAAAAAATCCAATTGCCAAAATATGAGCATTTGTGTATCTCAATCAGATATTCAGTGCCACATATTTTTTATTTGTACTTTCTTTTTATTGGTTTTCTTTTATGTTTTGTGTTCTTTTAACATTTTATCCAAATCAGGGACTCTAGAAAAGATGGTAAATGACAGCAAATTTATTAAATTTTTTAAAAAATTGATGCATGATAACATTAAACATTTTAAGCAAAACAAAACAACAACAAAAAAACTGGAAAAAAAGTGTCTGTGGCACTGTTTTTTATTTTATTAATGTCCATCATTTTCTTTCAATCAAAGATATTGAGCACTGAACTTTTGTTATAGTGTGAATTGTTACTCTTATAGTTTGTAACACTTTTTTTGTTTCTGGTGTCAAAAATAATAAAGTTTGTTTGAGTGCAACCAAAAATTAATTATTGGTTTGCTTTTTTATTTTTGTCATAAAATTTTGTAACTATTTGGTTAGCTTTCTGAAGAAATCTAGAAGGTCACTCGTGTATTTCTTGTCTTTGGGCACTCCAAAATTTCAGGGGGGGGGAAGTGGAGGGGGGGCAGGGGGCACCCAAAAGTTTCAAGTAAGGCACCCAAAGGGCACCCTTGTAAAAAAAAAAAAGTTAATTTCTAACATTTCAAAATATATAATATATATTTTAACATACTTAAAAAATTTATAACTAAATAAAATAAATAAATAAATAAATATATAATGTCAGATTACTAAACTATACAATATTAAAAAATGCTGAAAGCCACTGTAAAGAAAGTAATATTTATACTAATTACCATTAGTGGTATTGGAGGGTCTTATCTTTAGCCTTAAACTAAAGGCTTAAGTTTGAAATTATTTTGTAAAAGTACATTCATAAGACTGAAAACTAACAAGTAAACTATTAACTAATTATTTGAGTAGATAGATAGATAAATAAATACCGGTTTCAGGCAAGCCAAAGGGTTTTTCAATCATATTGCTAACATGAAGGAAGAATAGGCTCTGTGGGTTCGGGCAAATAGAATAGACCCAACGTTTCCCGGCGTGTCGTAAGAGGCGACTAACAGGGGTGATGTTAGCACGGCATCACTGGGCGAAAGTCTTCTACACAGAAGTCATCGGCCAGGGCGGAGGAACCTCACGTTACTACAGGTTCAACGACCACGTGCTCAGGGCCAAGGCGAGCCACACTGTATTCGTGGATTTTGGCTGTGGCCAACAGCCTGGAGAGGATTGGGCCCTGCCAGGTCTTTTTTGCCCAAGACACAACACATGATGAGGCTATCCACTAATTCCATGCCGGATCGGTCGTCGCCCGGAACAAGGACCGTGCCTTCCGTTGGCCACCAGGACGGAGGTGAAAAGTATGCTACTGATGGACAAATTAACAAGATCCGCACGAGAAACAACATCGTCATAGGAACCTGGAATGTCAGGACCCTAACTGCGGAAGGAAAATTAGAAGAACTGGCCCATGAGCTGGACCACTATCGATGGAACGTTCTAGGTATCAGCGAACTGCGCTGGAAAGGCCTAGGTGAAACAACGACTGACAAAGGCCACAAGCTCTATTTCAGCGGTAGAGATGACAGGCACGAACACGGCGTTGGATTCTTGGTCCACAAGAACATTCTAGCCACTGTCATGGGTTGCCGCCCAGTCTCCAGTAGACTCATTACCATCCGTCTGAGAGCAACCCCTTTCAACATTACCATCATCCAGGCCTATGCCCCAACATCAGACTATGAAGACAGCGAAGTGGAGGATTTTTATGAAAATATACAGGCGGTCCTTGACCAAGTGCCGAAGAAGGACATAGTCATAGTGCAAGGCGACTGGAATGCCAAGGTTGGCCAAGATGCGCACCACAACTGGGGAGACACATGCGGACCCCACTGCAACAACGAGACAAATGACAGGGGTCTGAGGCTATTGGAGTTTGCCAGATACAACAATCTGGTACTGGCAAACACGCTTGGTCTCCACAAAACATCCAGACGATGGACATGGCACAGTCCCGGCGGGGAACATCACAACCAGATCGACTACATCATGGTCAAGAAACGCTTCAGATCAAGCATCAACATTGGCAGGACACGCTCTTTTCCAGGAGCAGACATTGGAAGTGACCACGATCTCGTGATGATGTCTTTCCGGCTCCATTTGAAGAGAGTAAATACAGCAAAGTGCACTAGGCTGAAGTTCAACCTGGACAAACTGCAAGACCCGGAGGTGGCAAAACTATTTCAGGCCACAATTGGAGGGAAATTTGCACCACTGCTTATTTTGGGGGCACGCGAAGTAGATGTCAACACCATGACCAATACCTTCAACTCAGCTGTAACAGATGCCGCCACTGAGATCCTTGGCAAGCACCAACCAAAGAAGAAGCCGTGGATCACACCTGAACTTTTGGATCTGTGTGATAAACGAAGAGAGTTAAAAAAGAAAAAGAACACCTCACAGGGAGCTGATGTCTACCGAAAAATCAACAATGACATCCGAAAAGGCATGCGCACAGCAAAGGAGAACTGGATAGAAGATCAATGCCAGGAAATAGAGAACAATCTGAACAAGAACAACAGCAAGAAGGCCTACCAGACTGTGAAGCGGCTGACAAGTGTTAAACAGCCCAAAGTCTCCACTATCCAAAGCAAGTCTGGCATTTGCCTTACAGAAGAACAAGAAGTCTTGGACAGATGGACAGAGTACTGCTCTGACCTTTACAACCATACACCAAATGGAGACCCATCAGTTCTAGCATGTCCCGAGAGCGGAGAAGAAGAAGAAATCCTCTCAATTCTCCGGGAAGAAGTTGAGGCAGCAGTGCAATCGCTGAAGAAAGGGAAGTCAGCGGGAGTGGACAACATACCAGCGGAACTGCTACAAGCAGGAGGAGAAGCGATGACTGATGCTCTCACCATTATCTGTAACAAGATCTGGCAGAGTGGGGAATGGCCTACACCATGGACCCAGTCGCTTGTCATCACTCTTCCCAAAAAAGGTAACCTTCAGGAGTGTGAAAATTACCGCACCATCAGCCTCATCAGCCATCCCAGCAAGGTCCTCCTGAAAATAATACTCAACAGGTTGAAACCACAAGCTGAACAAATCATAGCTGAAGAACAAGCAGGATTCATGGCAGGGCGAAGTACCACTGAACAGATTTTCAACCTCAGAATAATCTGTGAGAAATACCTACAGCACCAACAACATCTATATCATGTGTTCATAGACTTCAAGAAGGCATTTGACCGAGTCTGGCATGCAGCTCTATGGGCAACCATGAAAGTGTACAATATCAGCCCGAAAATTATAGAAGTCATCAAAAGCCTGTATGACAAGGCTACCAGTGCAGTCCTCCATAACAGCGTCATCGGCAACTGGTTCAGAACAACAATCGGTGTGCGTCAAGGATGCCTACTCTCTCCAACACTCTTCAACATCTTCCTAGAGCGCATCATGTCAGATGCTCTTGCAGATCACGAAGGCACAGTCAGCATAGGGGGCAGAGCAATCTCCAATCTTCGTTTTGCGGATGATATTGATGGATTGGCTGGAGAGGAACAAGAACTTGAACAGCTTGTACAGAGGCTTGACACCACCTCCAGAGTTTATGGAATGGAAATAAGTGCAGAAAAGACCAAAATGATGACCAACAACACCAATGGCATCAACACGGACATCAAAGTACAAGGCCAATCCCTCAACACAGTGCACAGCTTCAAATATTTAGGAGCCATTGTGTCAGACAATGGGTCTCGACAGGAAGTCCTCTCCAGGATCGCACAAACAACTGCTGCCCTGACAAGGTTGAAGCCCATTTGGAAAGACAGAACCATCAGTCTACATTCTAAAGTAAGACTGCTGCGCTCTCTGGTCATCTCCATCTTCCTATATGCTTGTGAAGCATGGACCCTCACAGCAGATCTCCAACGAAGAATACAAAGCATGGAGATGAGGTGCTACAGAAGACTTCTGGGCATTTCCTATACCCAACACATCACCAACGACGAAGTCCGACAGACCATCACACAAGCCATTGGACAACACGATGACCTGCTCACAGTGGTGAAGAAACGGAAACTCCGATGGTATGGCCACGTCACCAGATCATCAGGCCTTGCAAAGACCATTCTGCAAGGCACAGTGCAAGGAGGTAGAAGAAGGGGGAGACCGAAAAAGAGGTGGGAGGACAACATTCGAGAATGGACTGGTTTGACACTGAGCGAAGCCATGAGGGCTGCTGAGGACAGAGAAAGATGGAGTATGCTGGTTAAACGATCATCTGTGGTGCCCCTACGACCTTCGGGTTATGGGATAGGATAGGATAGGATAGGATAAGGAAGAATACAATGGCATGCTGAATAATAATAATAATAATAATAATAATAATAATAATAATACAAATAATAATAATAATAATAATAATAATAATAATAATAATAATAATAATAACAACAACAACAACATGAACAACAATAAATGCCTACACAGACACAGTGTTCCCATTGCATTGTGATTTTTGCAATGGCTTCAAACATACTTGGTTGTTTTTCGTTGGTTTTTTACCAATCCTATCCTCTCCTATCCTATCCCGTAACTCGGAAGTAGTTGGGGCACACCCCATCTTTCTCTGTCCTCAGCAACCCTCATGACTTCGCTCAGTGTCAAGCCTGTCCATTCTCGAATGTTGTCCCCCCACCTCTTTTTCGGTCTCCCTCTTCTTCCGCCTTCTTGCACAGTGCCTTGCAGGATAGTCTTTGCAAGGCCTGATGCTATGGTGACGTGGCCATACCATCGGAGTTTCAGTTTCTTCACCTGTGTGAAAATGTCATCATCTTGTCCAATGGCTTGTGTGATGGTCTGTCGGACTTTGTCGTTAGTGAGGTGCTGGGTATAGGAAATGCCCCGAAATCTTCTGTAGCATCTTATCTCCATGCTTTGTATTCTTCGTTGTAATCTGCTGGAAGGGTCCATGTTTTGCACAAACAACTGCTTCCCTGGTAAGGTAGAAGCCCATTTGGCAAGAAAGGACCATCGGTCTATGTTCCAAGGTAAGGCTGCTGTGCTCCCTTGTCTTCTCCATCTTCCTATACGCTTGCGAAACATGGACCCACACAGCAGATCTACAATGAAGAATACAAAGCATGGAGATGAGGTACTACAGAACTAGAAGACTTCTGAGCATTTCCTATACCCAGCACATCTCCAACGATGAAGGCCATTACACAACCATTGGACAAGATGATGACATGCTCACAGTGGTGAAGAAACTGGAGCTCCGATGGTATGGCCACGTCACAAGAGCATCAAGCCTTGCAAAAACAATCCTCAAGGCATGGTGCAAGGAGGCAGAAGAAGAGGGAGACAGAAAAAGAGGTGGGAGGACAACATTCAAGAATGGACTGGCGAAGCCATGAGGATTGCTGAGGACAGAGTGACTGAGACAATTGAGACAATTTAATGATATTTGTCAGGCCACAAGGCCCACAACAAAGTGAGTTCACAAAATTACAAAGCTGACATCACAAACGTTAAACATTCAAAGCATATATGCAAAGCAAAGCAATATAATGATATTTCACAATAAGTAACAAATATATGTTATTCGGAACTGAAAGCTAAACATTACTAAAGAAAATATATTTTAAAACAGCGAAAAGCAGCAGAACTATAGTGCAGAAAAAAAAAAACGGAACTACAAAGCAGTAGCAACAACTACCGCAGCTATAAATTTTTAAAATCCCATAAAACAGAGAGTTACAGAAAACCAGTCACAACAACAAAAGCAACAGCAGCCACCACCCATATATATTTTATTTAAGCATGCACACACCCCCTTCCCTCCACCCCACACACACGCAAAACAAACACAAAATACCGAACAGACTGACATTGATGCAAGTAAGCAAATCTGGGCAAAAGAGTCGTAACCATAATAAGCCAGCCACAAACACACACACTGCAAGAACTGTTCTATGCAGAATTTTCATCTCAGATTTGCAAGAGCTCTATCATTGTATCTTTTTATTAAACAAACAAACGATGAAACAGCAAATATCAAATTAGGCTCCTAGCCTAGGACAGTAGGAGAGGGGGAAGGGGAGACCGTATAGCCAGACAAGGGGGGAAGATGTCTGAGAACAGAGAAAGATCGAGTACGCTGGTTAAACGAATCGTCTGTGGTGCCCAACGACTTTCGAGTTACGGGATATAGGTGAGTGGGGTAAAATACTAATTTAGGTTATTGGCTATCCAGACGGGGGTTAATCACTTAATGTAGGCCTAATACTAGTACATATTAGAACTTACTGACTGCCCACTACATATTTAAGTTAACTTAAGTTAACTTGCTGACACCAACTGCCAGCGACCTACACCTCGCTCATTCATTCACATTGCCGTGAGTGTACTCACGGTGATGTGAACTGAATCCCAGTTCTCACCTTCAGTCTGTGCTGATGAAGGCGACAGGATAGTCGCTGAAAGCTACACGAGTAAGTAGCCATTTACGCTTGTGTGACTTGTCAAAACTCTGTAGCCGATATTAACTTAATGTGTAATTCAAAATTTCATAATTTCGGGTGTCATAACATAATTATTAGGTAAAATTAACGTCCCCGAACACCTAGACATAATTATAGGGACAATCATAACAACTACTAGGCCAAGGGTGTCACCAAAGCTTTTTGGTGTCACTGCGTGGAGCACGTACGAAAGTTATTGATTGGTGATCAATCTATAATGGTTAATAGGAACCAAAGCAGCAGACAAAAATGCACAAACAACAGGTTATAATTCTAAAAGGTGGAGAGAAGTGACAACAAAATACTTACAATTTTTGTTTCACTTTCAGATGATAAACGTGTACTCTAGAAGAGTTTCTTAAGGCGGCGGAAGTCGATAAGAGTGGCTGCCCCCATCATGTGGAACTATTCATTGTTGTATCAGGGGTAGAAGTAGTTTACAAAATTGACGTTAGCTTTAATCACAAAGCAGGATGCACCGATTAACTATATCAGTCCTTTTTAATTTAATAAATACATGACGAACAACTTATTTTAAAAGGAAAGACAAATGATTTTTGTGTTTTAAGTATTTGTCACGCACCTGTTTTTTGTTGTTTTTAAATAGACTATTCCACAGCCAGCAAGTACACATTGGAATCAAAAATGGCTCCAAAGGGAAAGGGGGGACGTGGAGATGACCTAAAACAAGAGGAAATTCTGCAAGCTGTTGTCATTGCGGATAGCTTTAATGTTCGCTTCGGACCTATTACGGATAAAAGGCCAAGGGTAGGTTGTTGTTTTTATTTCTGTAAATTACAGAATTTTGCAAATTTCTTGGTTTATATAGCGATATGGTGTTACTCAGTGCATCAGATCCAGAAACTTTCTGATGCAATGTCACACTCATAGTATGGTTTGACATTTAAAACTAACAACCTTTAGCCATCATGTTATGTCTTAGCATTTGTGGTCTATGGTCTTAGCGAGGGGCACGGAGCCAGGCACCAATATCCTTCCCAACAAACTTTGAGGACTTTTTTGACCACCAATTAAGAGAGTAAACAAATATGCATCCCAACGCTGGTACTGTGGTAGTAACATTCCATATTCTGAATCCGTGACTGTTCTCCTCATCTGCTGATGGCTAGCTAGTCGTACTGAACTAGTAGTCCTCAGCCATTTCAAATATATTTGTAGGTTGCATTATTAATATTATCATTTGTACGTCATATTGGATTAATATTATTTACGGCAAACATCAATATCAGCACACCATAATGCACGTACACTGTAATTTGTAAATAGTCTATAGTATAGAAAATGTACTGAAAGTGAAACAATGAAAGAATATAATTCAGTAGGGTTTGGGATAGCTAACCCTAAGGCTAAATTAACCTCTTAGTCTACTCTAATCCTAACACTTACCCTCTTCTAGGATAAGGTACTTTTTGTATGGTGTGCGGTTTTCCCCTCGTATTAATCATTATATGTTTTTGCTGATGTTATTATTCAGTTGTAACTTGTAACTGTGAACTAATTTTTGTTCCATATATGTTCTCTCTCTCTCTCTTTCTCTCTCTCTCCCTCCCCACCCACCTCATAACTCTCTTATACTAAGTTAAAGATTAAAATTTGTTTTATTTAATAATATTTAGCGCTTTTCCAGCTCAAGCGCTGCGAAAACAGGACCTAACTCAAGACGCCAAAGGCGCCCACTAGAAGACATTCATTTTGACTAATAATTGAGTTTTTCCTTCTCTTGTTTTTCCACCAGGCCTTGTTACCATTGGTAAACACACCTATGCTGGATCATGTGTTGAATTTTTTAGAGGCCCAAGGTGTGCAGGAGACGTTTGTCTTTTGCTGCCACCATGCTGACCAAATCCGTGCTCATCTGGCGTAAGTTTATTTATTTATTTATTTAATCGTTTTTTTATTTAGAGCTTTTCCAGCTCAAGAGGTCCTCACAAGGCACTGGCAAATACAGGATCTAAGTCAAGTCTGCCCAAGGCGCTAACTTGCAGCCTTTGCGTGCATAGTCTGACTCCCCGGTCATCAGACCACCATCCTGAAGACAGGGCGGTGGTCCTTTTTGGTTGGGGGACAAGTTTAGAATCTGATGGAGGATGAAGGCAGTATGTAGAATAGGCCTTGCTTGTGAGCACCTGACCACTGATGCTACAGCCAAACTCATTTCCTCTCTTGTCCTGTCATGCTTAGACTACTGTAACTCTCTTCTGCCAGTTCTGGCTGGACTTTGTTCCTCTTCTGTTCATCTGCTCCAATGTGTTCAGAACTCAGCTGCTAGTCTGGTACTCAAAATGAAAAAAAATCTGATCATATCACACACCTATTACATTCTCTCCACTGGCTTCCTGTATTTTATTTTATTTATTTTAATGCTTTATTGTCCCTTTTCTTGCTAATTCTTGCTAATTCTTCCCAATTTAGCAAGATCCGCATGAGAAACAACATCGTCCTAGGAACCTGGAATGTCAGGACCCTAACTGCGGAAGGAAAATTAGAAGAACTGGCCCACGAGTTGGACCACTATCGATGGAACGTTCTAGGCATCAGCGAACTGCGCTGGAAAGGCCTAGGTGAAACAACGACCGACAAAGGCCACAAGCTCTATTTCAGCGGTAGAGATGACAGGTACGAACACGGCGTTGGATTCTTGGTCCACAAGAACATTCTAGCCACTGTCATGGGTTGCCGCCCAGTCTCCAGTAGACTCATTACCATCCGCCTGAGAGCAGCCCCTTTCAACATCACCATCATCCAGGCCTATGCCCCAACATCAGACTATGACGACAGCGAAGTGGAGGATTTTTATGAAAATCTACAGGCGGTCCTTGACCAAGTGCCGAAGAAGGACATAGTCATAGTGCAAGGCGACTGGAATGCCAAGGTTGGCCAAGATGCGCACCACAACTGGGGAGACACATGTGGACCCCACTGCAACAACGAGACAAATGACAGGGGTCTGAGATTCTTGGAGTTTGCCAGATACAACAATCTGGTACTGGCAAACACGCTTGGTCTCCACAAAAACTCCAGACGATGGACATGGCACAGTCCTGGCGGGGAGCATCACAACCAAATAGACTACATTATGGTCAAGAAACGCTTCAGATCAAGCATCAACATTGGCAGGACACGCACTTTTCCAGGAGCAGACATCGGAAGTGACCACGATCTCGTGATGACGTCTTTCCGGCTCCACTTGAAGAGAGTAAATACAGCAAAGTGCATTAGACTGAAGTTCGACCTGGACAAACTGCAAGACCCGGAGGTGGCAGAACTATTTCAGGCCACAATTGGAGGGAAATCTGCACCACTGCTCATTTTGGGGGCTGGTGAAGTAGATGTCAACACCATGACCACCACCTTCAACTCAGCTGTGACAGATGCCGCCACTGAGATCCTTGGCAAGCACCGACCAAAGAAGAAGCCGTGGATCACACCTGAACTTTTGGATCTGTGTGATAAACGAAGAGAGATGAAAAAGAAAAAGAACACCTCACAGGGAGCTGATGTCTACCGAAAAATCAACAATGACATCCGAAAAGGCATGCGCACAGCAAAGGAGAACTGGATAGAAGATCAATGCCAGGAAATAGAGAACAGTCTGAACAAGAACAACAGCAAGAAGGCCTACCAGACAGTGAAGTGGTTGACAAGTGTCAAACAGCCCAAAGTCTCCACGATCCAAAGCAAGTCTGGCATATGCCTTACAGAAGAACAAGAAGTCTTGGACAGATGGACAGAGTACTGCTCTGACCTTTACAGCCATACACCAAATGGAGACCCATCAGTTCTATCATGTCCCGAGAACAGAGAAGAAGAAGAAATCCTCCCAATTCTCCGGGAAGAAGTTGAGGCAGCAGTGCAAGCGCTAAAGAAAGGGAAGTCAGCGGGAGTGGACAACATACCCGCGGAACTGCTACAAGCAGGAGGAGAAGCGATGATTGATGCCCTCACCATTATCTGTAACAAGATCTGGCAGAGTGGGGAGTGGCCTATACCATGGACCCAGTCGCTTGTCATCACTCTTCCCAAAAAAGGTAACCTTCAGGAGTGTGAAAATTACCGGACCATCAGCCTCATCAGCCATCCCAGCAAGGTCCTCCTGAAAATAATACTCAACAGGTTGAAACCCCAAGCTGAACAGATCATAGCTGAAGAACAAGCAGGATTCAGGGCAGGGCGAAGTACCACTGAGCAGATTTTCAACCTCAGAATAATCTGTGAGAAATACCTACAGCACCAACAACATCTATATCATGTGTTCATAGACTTCAAGAAGGCGTTTGACCGAGTCTGGCATGCAGCTCTATGGGCAACAATGGAAGTGTACAACATCAGCCCTAAAATTATTGAAGTCATCAAAAGCCTGTATGACAAGGCTACCAGTGCAGTCCTCCACAACAGCGCCATCGGGAACTGGTTCAGAACAACAATCGGTGTGCGTCAAGGATGCCTACTCTCTCCAACACTCTTCAACATCTTCCTAGAGCGCATCATGTCAGATGCTCTTGCAGACCATGAAGGCACAGTCAGCATAGGGGGCAGAGCAATCTCCAATCTTCGTTTTGCAGATGACATTGATGGATTGGCTGGAGAGGAACAAGAACTTGAACAGCTGGTACAGAGGCTTGACACCACCTCCAGAGCCTATGGAATGGAAATAAGTGCAGAGAAGACCAAAATGATGACCAACAACACCAATGGCATCAATACGGACATCAAAGTCCAAGGCCAATCCCTCAACACAGTGCATAGCTTCAAATATTTAGGAGCCATTGTATCAGACAATGGGTCCCGACAGGAAGTCCTCTCCAGGATCGCACAAACAACTGCTGCCCTGACAGGGTTGAAGCCCATTTGGAAAGACAGGACCATCAGTCTACATTCCAGAGTAAGACTGCTGCGCTCCCTTGTCATCTCCATCTTCCTATATGCTTGCGAAGCATGGACCCTCACAGCAGATCTCCAACGAAGAATACAAAGCATGGAGATGAGGTGCTACAGAAGACTTCTGGGCATTTCCTATACCCAACACATCACCAACGACGAAGTCCGACAGACCATCACACAAGCCATTGGACAACACGATGACCTGCTAACAGTGGTGAAGAAACGCAAACTCCGATGGTATGGCCACGTCACCAGATCATCAGGCCTTGCAAAGACTATATTCTGCAAGGCACAGTGCAAGGAGGTAGAAGAAGAGGGAGACCGAAAAATAGGTGGGAGGACAACATTCGAGAATGGACTGGTTTGACACTGAGCGAAGCCATCAGGGCTGCTGAGGACAGAGAAAGATGGAGTATGCTGGTTAAACGATCATCTGTGGTGCCCCTACGACCTTCGGGTTACGGGACAGGATAGGATAGGATAGGATTGTCCCTTTTCATCGGGAAATTCTGGGCCACCTCTCCTGGGGAAGGCGTAGTTGCAGCCTGTGGCGCCCCCAAACCCAACCTACCTAACATTAATAATTTTGAAATTTTGCTGGGGAGCAAACCGGAGTACCCGGAGGAAACCCTAGAGACATTGCCCGAGTCGAAAGTAAATAATATGCAGAGAAACATAACACCCAGATGCTGGATCGAACCCACACCTGTCAGGCGCCATTGGTTTCTGGCCTGTGGACAAGGCAAGTTAGTCCCGCCTTAGCCCACTTGGCCACAACGCTCGCTCTACAAAATCTGCACTTTCTGTTACAAACTGATGTTAGTATTAAAATGCTGTTTAAGAATCTTACCTTCTAAGTTCCTAGTTTTGTTGTGATGAGGTGTTAAAAAAAATCTGACCAGTTTAAATCACCAATTTTATTATATATTTTAAATGCTTGAATTAAATCTCCTCTAACTCTACCTCCATAGAATGCAATTTGAGACACTTTAATCTCTGTGTAAGACCTAAAATGACATTCTTTTAGCAACTTTGTGGATCGTCTCTGAACTCATTCTCTGATTATTGACTGCCTCTTGAGCAGTGGACACCACATATTCCCATCAAATTAATGCCTTGTGTTATATTATTTGCCAAATGTATCCTTATCAAGGAAATTAAAAATTCTCTTTACTAAGCCTATCATTTTGTTAGTTTTGTTAACAATTTTTATGTGTATTATATATCAAAACTAAGCGTCCCGTCAAAAGTTACTCCTAAAGCTTCATCTTCACTACACGTCAGTATTAGTCTCTGAGCATCCATGTTCATCAGTAGTCATATCCAGGGTTGTTCCTGCCTAAATTTTACATTCACATTAATGTCGTTTTCGTCGGCAAATTGGCCATTCATCGATAAAATTCCAAAATGTCCGAAAGAGTCATGCTCTGATCGGCCCGCTGTCATAAGGTTTTATGCCTCAATCGGCCACCCTTTGTCCGTTTTTTTGTTTGCTTGTCTCATGTCTGTTTCGTTGTTATTGCTTCTGACCATATTAATTTCCTATCAGATAAATAAAAGTGTTATGAGTTATTGTCGAACATCGCGTATCGGAAGTGCCAAGCAGACGACACATGCATCAGCAGAGAGAGTTAGAGTAACGTCCCTTGTTGCGAACGGCGTGCTTCCGGCAATAAAACTTTTCGTTTTCGAAATGTTGGCGAAAAAGAAACTGAAACTTATCAGTGGCCTCTCGTTTGGTGTTGGAAAGAAGTCAAAATTATGGCCGAAAGATTTTCGAAATGTTCTAAAGGTTTGTGACTGAATCGGCCAAATGGCCTATGCTGAAAATTTCTAGCAACATCACTGTTCCTCAGCCTTAAAATATAGGTTCCACTGCTTAGTCCACATTTGTTGTCTACCCAAGTCTTGTTGAAATATATCTTTCTTGCTGGCGAGGTTATATATTTTAGTATTATCTGCACAAATATTACATACACTTTGAACTAATTAAGGCAAGTCATTAATAAAGATTGTTAAAAAAGAAAATTGGACCTAGAATACTGCCTTGAGGGATACCACTTAAAACCTCAGTTTTTCCAGACCTAGCGTTTCCAAGTCTGAACTCTACCAGTTAAAAATTGCTGAACCCAGTTAATGATACATCCATTTAGTCCATAGGCTGCCAATTTCTTCAGTAATCTCTCGTGAGGTACCAAATGCCGTGCGGAAGTCCAAGTAAATAACATCTACGGGCTGCTTGTTGTCTAAATGAGTTTTCAAGTCTTCCATTACCTGCAGGAGCTGAGCGACACACGATATTCTTCTTTGAAACCTGTGCTGGCATCTTACATAGTTTTTTCATTAAAGTGGTTAAAAATATAATCACGGACTAAACTAAAAACTAAAAACTCTAAAAGTAAAACTTTACATGTAGTGCAAGTAAGACTCACTGGACGATAATTCCCTGGATCAGCTCACGATCCTTTCTTAAAATTTGCAGTTACTTCTGCTGTTTCCCAATCCTGCGGCACCTGACCAGTTTCTAAAGAACAATTAAAAAGTTTGCACAACAGCAAGGTTAACTCATTATATAGTTCCTTAAGAGCTCTAGAGGGGAGAAATCCAAGTTGGTTTTCCTTGGGGGAAACTTTGGTGACCCAAACTGTCGCCCCAGGGTCCAATTGGTCATATTTAATGGTCAGTTTGGGACACCAAAGTGTCCCCCAGGGGTCACACCTGCCTAAGAAATGAGCATCAGGATTTTAATAGTCCATGCGATTAAAGTTTTTATAATATGGGTGCTGAAAACTACAATGTTCATGTCGTTGTCCAGGCTTACTCGCTGGCTAGTAACCAAGGCAGAGTCAGTGGTCTGCCAGAATTTTCAACAGCCTGTTAAAAACTTTCACACAAAATTAGAACTGAAAACGTTCTGCGCATGATGAGAGCCAAAGCTTGATTGATTCAGTGAAACTTGAAAAGTATCATCAAAAGGGAGGGATGAGAAAAGATGTCCTGTCATTCATACATTCCATCATAACGGACTTTAAAGATCCTGACGCTCATGTCCTAGACGGGTGAGTGCCGGTGACAAGAACACACCCAGCATGCACCTAGGTCCTTCTCCCCCATCCCTGGCTGCCCAGGATTGTGCTCAGTTATCCGGGCGTCAGACCATGCGCCCAAAGGCTGCGGGTGGGCGTCTCGAGCGGCTTGAGTTAGATCCTGTATCGGCCAGCGCCTTGAGCAGCTCTTGAGCTGGAAAAGCGCTATATAAGAACGATTAATGAGTGAATTGTAAATTTACATAATTATGGTTATCCCCTGCACATTGAGTGAGTGAGGGCTTTCAGCACCCATAGTTAGTTGACTGTATTGATTAATCTTGAGTTTAGTGGTATAAAATTAAAGATATTGTTTTTATAGCCTTGTCTGAGTGTTTCGATTGAGATGCGTATGATAGTTCCGAATGTTTTCTGTTTCAAAGCATGCAATAATAGCGTGTATTTACCTTTGTTGATTCTGTGCAGTTGCTAGCAGCTAGAAAAAGTTTGTATAATATTGATAATCTTCGTAGATCGATATTGTTGAAGTAGTCAAATCATGTAAATTCGTAAACATTGTAAGACAGTGCGTAGTTCCTGTGAATTTTAATTGGGTGTTAATGTGTCATTCTGGAACGTTCAAAGCTTCTCTAGATTGTTGAGAAACTATATAAGTAATGCATTGTCTGCTTGAGAAGAGTGATTTTCAAAAAGCGATCTTGTATGCGGTTGTTGGTGTTTGTTGAATAAGGTTGGAAAACATTATACGATCCTGCCTTGTTGCTGAGTGAACAGGCTGCATGGATAAATGAATTCGAGTTACCCGTATTGAGTTTCAAGCATCGGGGCTGAATCAGTTATTGGTAATACATGTAATGTGCTGCTCATGAGTTTTATATAATATTGTAAAAATAAAAATAATAATAATAATACTCATCTGATATTTATTAGGAACAGGTGTGCATATATGATCTTTGAAATCAAATTTGAACCACTGCTTTTTTGAGACCAGTTTGTCACCTTTAGACATTTTCAAGGACCCTATACTTTTCCTAGAAAGAATTACCATTGATTAGGTTTTATTGATGTATTTATAAATAACTTTTAAGTACATATCCTTTAGTTTTACTTTATTTCATGTTCAGAAAATCGCGATGGGCAGAAGACCAGTTGTCACCCATGTTGGTCAAAACGTTGCTGGTGGAAGGCTGCCGATCAGTAGGGGATGCTTTGAGGGAGATGGACGCCCGTTCCCTGACCCGCAGTGACTTCTTCCTGCTGGGTGCCGACACTGTGGCCAACGTCAACCTCAAGAAGCTCATGAAGGAACACAAGTAAGATTAATACATAACAGATTTTACATTGTCAAAAATCTTTATTTTTTATTTATTTTGCAAGCGAAATTCGGGTTCCCCGCTCAGTGAAATCATGGCAGCCTATGCCCCAACATCACACTATGACCACAGCGAAGTCAAGGATTTCTATAAACTTCTCCAGGCTGTCCTTAACCAAGTGCCAAAGAAAGACATAGTGCAAGGCGACTGGAATGCCAAGGTTGGCCAAGATGCATACCACAACTAGGGAGACACATGTGGACCCCACTGCAACAACAAGACAAATGACAGAGGTCTGAAACTCTTGGAGTTTGCCAGATACAACAGTCTGATACTGGCAAACATGCTTGGTATACACAAAAAATCCAGACATCACAACCAGATTGACTACATCATGGTCAAGATACACTTCAGATCAAGTGTCAATATTGGCAGGAAATGCACTTTTCCAGGAGCAGATATTGGAAGTGACCACAATCTCGTGACGATGTCTTTCCGGCTCCACTTGAAGAGAATAAACACAGCAAAGTGTACCAAACCGAAGTTCGATCCGGACAAACTGCAAGACCGGGAGGTGGCAGAAATATTCCAAGCCACAATTGGATGGAAATTTGCACCACTGCTCATTTTGGGAGCTGGTGAAGTAGATGTCAACATCATGACCACCACCTTCAACTCAGCTGTGACAGATGCTGCCACTAAAATCATTGGCAAGCACCGCCCAAAGAAAAAACCTTGGATCATACCTGAACTTTTGGACCTGTGTGACATATGAAGAGAGATAAAAAAAAAGAAAAAAGAACACCTCACAGGGAGCTGATGCCTACCGAAAAATCAACAATGACATCCGAAAAGGCATGCGTACAGCAAAGGAGAACTGAATAGAAGATCAATGCCAGGAAATTGAGAACAGTCTGAACAAGAACAACAGCAAGAAGGCCTACCAGACTGTGAAGCAGCTGACAAGTGTTAAACAGCCCAAGGTCTCCACGATCCAAAGCATGTCTGGTATGTGCCTTATAGAAGAATAAGAAGTCTTGGATAGATGGACAGAGTACTGCTCTAACCGTTACAACACACACCAAATGGAGACCCATCAGTTCTAGCATGTTCCCAGAACAAAGAAGAAGAAGAAATTCTCCCAAGAACAGAGAAGAAGAAGAAATTCTCCCAATTCTGTGAGAAGTTGAGACAGCAGTGCAATCGCTGAAGAAGGGGAAGTCAGCGGGAGTGGACAACATTCCCCCAGAATTGCTTCAAGCAGGAGGAGAAGCAACCTTCAAGGGTGTGAAAATTATTGCACCATCAGCCATCCCAGCAAGGTCCTCCTCAAAATAATACTCAAAAGATTGAAACCCCAAGCTGAACAAATCATAACTGGAGAACAAGCAGGATTCAGTGCAGGGTGAAGTACCACTGAACAGATTTTCAGAATAATGTGTAAGAAATACCTACAGCACCAACATCTATATCATGTGTTTATAGACTTCAAGAAAGAGTTTGACCGAGTCTGGAATGCCGCTTTGTGGGCCACCATAAGAGTGTACAACATCAGCCGTAACATTATTGAAGTCATCAAAAGCCTGTATGACATTCTACCAGTGCAGTCCTCCACAATAGCGTCATCGGTGACTGGTTCAGAACAACAATCGGCGTGCATTAAGGATGCCTACTCTCTCCAACACTCTTCAGCATCTTCAGATGCCCTTGCAGATCATGAAGGCCCAGTTAGCATAGGGGGTATAGCAATCTCCAACCTCCGTTTTGCGGATAACATTGATGGATTGGCTGGAGAGGAACAAGAACTCGAACAGCTTGTACAGAGGCTTGACACCACCTCCAGAGCCTATGGAATGGAGATAAGTACACAGAAGACCAAAATGATGACCAATAACACCAATAGCATCAATACAGACATCAAAGTCCAAGGCCAATCCCTCAACACAGCGCATAGCTTGAAATATTTAGGAGCCATTGAATCAGAACATGGGTCCTGACAGGAAGTCCTCTCCAGGATCGCACAAACAACTGCTGCCTTGACAAGGTTGAAGCCCATTCAGAAAGAAAGGACCATCATTCTACACTCCAAGGTAAGGCTGCTGAGCTCCCTTGTCATCTCCATCTTCCTATACGCTTGGGAACATGGACCCTTACAGCAGACCTACAACAAAGAATACAAAGCACGAAGATGAGGTGCCACAGAAGACTTCTGGGCATTTTGTATACCCAGCACATCACAACGAAGTCTGACAGACCATCACACAAGCCATTGGACAACACAATGACCTGCTCACAGTGGTGAAGAAACGGAAACTCCAATGGTATGGCCACGTCACCAGATCATCTTGCAAAGACCAACCTGCAAGGCACTGTGCAAGGAGGCAGAAGAAGAGGGAGACAGAAAAAGAGGTGGAAGAACAACTTTCAAGAATGGACTGGCTTGACACTGAGCAAAGCCACGAGGATTGCTGAGGACACATAAAGATGGTTAACGATCATCTGTTTTGCCCGAACGACTTTCGAGTTACGGAATAGGATAGGATAGTGTGTGCTGGGTGTGCTTGTGCATCAGGTACCCAACAGAAAGCGGTAAGGAACATGTTTTGTTTGAAAGTCAGCTTTCCTTGCAGCCTCCACTCCAACAAAGTTTGTTATTGTAAATAGTGATCAGAGTGAGTGTGTATTTTGTTGTAGCCGAGCGGGGTATTTGACTCCCGTCTCTCGGCCACCACCTTGAGAACACGGCCCAACCCAGCTGTTATTTTTTATTTATCCCTTGCAAGAGGGACATAAAAATATTTTCCCTGCAAGGCGGTGAAGCGTGTTGGTAGTAAACCGGTTTGCCAGCTACTAGTGCCACGACACTCTCTGCAAAGTCACTGCCACTAACTTGCATAAAATGCCTGCCGACAATGTAGCCCCGCTCACCACCAAAGACAGAAGATGAATGGTCAGCCGGGAGAAAAAATGTCGTGTTGCCTTGTCCGGTATAACCCAAAGGCCACTCCAAAGGATTGTGCACAGCAAGGCTAGTCTAAGCAACTAATGGAAGGTAGACAACCTCTCCCAAGCTTGAACCAGTCGCCTCCCTTTCCACCACATTGTTGTTTTATAATTCATGTAATTTGTTACTGTTATACTGTTGTTAGGTGTAAAAGATATATTGATAAGTTTTTTCATCAATATTATTTTTGTATTTATATATACAGCAACTACCCACATCAGGGTGCTGTTCTTCGTGCTAATCTCAACCTGCTTTGTAGACGTCTCCAGTTTTACTTCATTCTTCTTTTACTTCTCTTGTGGATTAGAGAAGTTGATTGTGGAAGGATGTTTGAATTTTCAAGAGAGGCTGGATTGTTTTTTAAGATTTGAATAGTTGTATAACGTTTTAAGTTTACAACTTTTGATATCCTGATTCATCTTTTTGTAGTCTGCTGGACCCTTTAGATAATGACTAATGAACTAACTAACTAGTAAATTATTTCCCCTGAGGAATTTGCCGTTTACTTGCATCAGCACTAAGAGAGCAGTTTCCAAATTTAGAGTCGACCTTTCCCTTGGCTCCATGCAAACTGAGT
The DNA here is from genome assembly GCA_036898135.1 of Oncomelania hupensis. Classification (NCBI taxonomy): domain Eukaryota; kingdom Metazoa; phylum Mollusca; class Gastropoda; order Littorinimorpha; family Pomatiopsidae; genus Oncomelania; species Oncomelania hupensis. Next base: position 60,560,138 of record CM072518.1, read on the forward strand.
GTCCGAGGCGTATCAAGCAAGAGCTGTGTGTTGCGGTATGCCTCGCAATCTCGTTAACATTTAGAATGGGGGTCAGTGTTGCTTCTCCGGCATGCTGCGCTTACTACTAGCAGCATGCTGTCATTTCCCTGAACCTTGTGGCAAACGGTCCTGTTGGTTGTATGCGTGCAGGAGCAAGCGAGAGCAGATCAAGTCTGCGGTCATGACTATCAGCTGCATGAGGGTGCCGCCAAAGAGTAAGCAACGCTGTTATGAGGACAACGTGGTGTTTGGCGTGGAGCCCACCAAGCAGCAGATTTGTTTCTATGAAAAGATGACGCTTGACCGAAGACACCGCCTTCCAAAGGTAAGGGTTGTGTCTTGCTACATAGTTAATCAATCAGTCTGTCAATCAGTCTTTCATTTAATGTCTGTTCACACATGATTTAAGTGATGTTAGATTTTTAAATTTAATCTTTCAAACACATTAACTATTAAAACAAATTACAATCATGTTAGTCTATAGAGGTTTACCAGTAGAAGATCGAGCAATAATTTACACAACTCCTGCAACATTTGGATGAATCTCGAAATGTTGAGATATGTGTGCATTTAGATATAAAAATGTGTAGGGATAATCTTGCGTTTGTGTCTCACGGTCCTCAGGTCCACTAAAGACACCCTCAATAAACAATTTTAAACTGTTAGTCGATTTGGATGTCTCACAGCACAGTTAAACATAATTTTACAAACACTGGTAGGAGAGTGCCACTTTGAGTCGTTGGGTGCTGCAGAACATCTTCCTTTGTATTTCTCATCTGATTTATCTCTGAGTAAAGCTCAGTTTCCCCTTGCACACTGTACACCTTTCTACGGCATGGGGGTGAAAAAAACCAAACACAATAAATGTCTCCCAACAGAAAACCAGTACTTCATTGCCAAGAAACATAATCCGTACACAGAGAAACGTTGATAGTGCGTGTACCATACTTGAAGAAGACAGACTAGAGTACTAGAATGTGCCTCCATGATGCTTTCTCTAATAAGTTTTGGCTTGATGGCATGGTACTGTAATGCAGTATTGGTGTGTGCAGGGCCTGCAGACTGACATTGAGATACGCGAGGACCTTGTGGACAGCCAGCTGTATGTCTGCTCGCCTGCTGTCCTCCATCTCTTCACTGACAACTTCGACTACAGCACAGTCGACGACTTCGTGCATGGCATTCTTATCAATGAAGAGGTTAGGCACTAAAGTTGTTAAAGGAATTTATGCTTTAGCATGTTTTTTTTTTCTTGTCCCGCTTCATTATTTGATAAGGCACCATTGATATGGTCTGCAAGATGCTGAATGCTTTGGACAATGTCAGGGTGTATCCCATTCCAATTTCTAGCACGCAGTCACCATGAAAACAAAAAAATAATATCATGAACTCCTTGAAGTATATCAGCCAAGTCAAAAGCTGAGACAGTTAAAGAAACTGTAGAAGTTTCAAAAATGAACTTTCATTTTGTGAAGTGACAGTAGAACATTGACGTGTGTATATTTAGCATTCTTATTTTTCTAGGATCACTGATGTACTCTTCATTTATCGAAATATAAAACCTGCCTTGACAGTTGTAAAATGTGGGTACCCCAGTAGATAATTGTTTTTGTTGGATGTTGTTATTGCAGATTCTGGGCAACACGATTCACCTGAATGTCCTGAGGAACGAGTATTGCCTTCGCATCACAAACCCTTACATGTATGATGTCATCAGGTGAGAGAAGCTAATCATACAAACACAAGTATATCAACTAACAAGTTAGTATCTCTCTTCTATGTCTCTATCGACGTGCGCGTACAACCGATTGCTTCCCTTTACATGCTTTACGCCCCATAGAGCGTCGTCGGCCTGAAATAACTTTTTAGAAACTTCAAAACCCAGGGGAATTATGGGTAGAGAAATCCTTTTCTGAAATAACGTCGGCTAAATCCTTCTTTAGTTTTTTTGCTCGAGCAAAGGCAACCTCATAGGTATGGAGCACTTCGTCCATTATAACTCCATCGCTGATAATACTGCTGACAAGTTTCTGCCTTTGTTCACTACCAGAAATATGCAGTTCCTCTCTCAACTTTCGTTTCATTTCAGCGAGCACATCTTCGCGAGAACAGATTTCCCAGAATTCTCTATTCTATTTTTAGGTTTGGGATATTCCCGTCTCAGCTTGTAGCTAAACGGGACCACCGCACGTCGACTGTGGGCAATACGAGATACTAACGTGATAGTTGATATACTTGTGTACAAACTAATGTCAAAACGGTTTTTAGCGTATTTAGCATTATTAGCGTATTAGCAAATATTTACACAGCACATAGTGCCACAGTATTAATTGCCCATATTTACTGGTTATAAAAATTCTGAGATATAATAGCCAAGCACCCAGCAGCAGTCCAAGCACTTTTCAGGCTTTTATTCCTAATGTGTATGTATGCTAGTGTGACTCATTTGCGTACAGCAAAAGATCTCGGCTATCCCCTGATGTTGTTATCTATTTTTCTCATTCCCTTTTTTATTTTCTAAAGTTCTTTCTGCTGTGTTACGTTTAATGATTCCCTCAGCCGAGACGTCATAGCCCACAGAGCCATACCCATCAGTCCACTGGTGAGGGGTACCAAAGACTCCGATTCCATCTCCTGCTACAGACCCCTGGTCCACCTCAGCAACGCCGCCAGTATTTCACGGTAAGTTTGATTTTTCCAGAGCTGCCAACCCCTACGGAACGTCCGTAGTTTCTCCGGAAAATGTTCTTTAATTCCGCAACTACGCCATTTCAAGAAATACTACGGAAGAAAAATTTCAAAGCATACCTATTTTTTTTACAAGTACAGTGGAACCTCTCTACAACGACCTTGAAAATGTTGACAAAAATCGGTCTTTATAGAGAGGGGTCTTTATAGAGAGGGGTCTTTACAGAGAGCATAATGGCCTTTTCTTGAATCAATTTGCCAGTGATCGGAATATTCTTTCTTCTAGCATCCAGAAACCAATCCCAAACTTTCTCATTTACTTCCGAGTATGTTGTCTTCCTCCGTTTTGATCGCGTACGATCGGCATTATCACCACTTTCCCACCTTTTAAGAATGTCATCTTTGTCTCGGATAATTCCTTGAATTTGTGTTTTTCCAACTTTAAGACTCTTTGCGATCGCAATGGCAGTCTCTCCTTTTTTGTGTCTGTTTACAACATTAACTCGATCTTCCAGAGATAAAAATTTTCTTTTCTTTGTAGACTCCATCATCCCATCACGCTTTCTTTGCTTCTTCTCAGTGCCGCGCTCGTGATGTGAATAAAGTGAAATGCAAACCCCAAACGAGTAGAATCTAGAATGTGACGTTACAAGATGACGTCAAACTTATAGAAGATTACTTTATCGGCTGGCGTGTCACATATAGGTACCTGTCTGACTGTGCTGAACAAGATCGTAGACAGTTTTTATTGTGCAGTCATGCCGAGAAAGTCGCTATACGGTCTGCAAAGATCGGTCGTTAGACGTTATAGCGAGGGAGTCGCTATACTGATGACAGCAATATAAGGAAATACATCGGTTAAAATAAAATGGGTCGTTGTAGCGGGGGAGTCGTTATAGAGGGGGGTCGTTGTGAGAGGTTCCACTGTATCGAAACAAAGCCGCGAGAGACGTAGGCCTACTAGGCTTTCGTCAATATCATAGACTTTCGTATAGCGCTTTGCGTGTGCGCTATTTTTAGCTCAGCAGCCACTGCGCGGTAGACCACGGCCTTCTAAAGGCCGTGGGTAGACTGAGAGAGAGAGAGAGAGAGAGAGAGAGACCACAGTCATGTCCTGTAATCGCGATTCCTCGCCGCGTATGGTGTTTCCTCGCGCACTTATTAAATTTTCTCATTTTACCATGTGAAAATTCTTGTTCGTACATTTGCTACTGAAATTGAGCTGAAACTACGGATATTTTTCTTTGTTTGCTACTGAAATTTTTTTTAGGGGTTGGCAGCTCTGTTTTTCTGTTCGAACGGGCCACATTTGGATGGGAGAGATGATCCTGTCGCAAGTACAACCCTCGTGTAGCTGTTGGATGTGCACAAATGTAAAGGGAGATAACTGCAGCCAAGACCAATATTGAGCGACATTGAGATGGGAGACAATCCTGTCAAAGTTTGTACCTGGTGTAGTGAACGGCTAAGTTGACCCTGAGCTGACTTTTACTGTACACTTTTTTTACTTTAGCTCATGGGTTAGCGATTGAGACGAGCACTATGATTAGGAGTAATTTTTGTGTTCAGACAGACACAGGGCCCGCATTGATAATAGCGTTTAGTTTCCTTTTGATCTGTAATTTTGCAGGAGGGGTCTTACATTATGTTTGTTTGAATAGAAGATTAGAGATCTATTTAGTAACAGATAATTATACTCTCGGAAGTATGTAGAATGTTCTATGACTTAAGATAGAGCGTAACTCTCGCGACAAGTTTTATTTCAATTGGACATTGATTTGGTCATTCTGGAATGTTCTGTATTTTTCTACATGGTTGACAGACACGATGATATAAGTACCGTCATAAGCTTGTCGAGAGAGGCATTTTTTGTGTGGAAAGAAATGTTGTTTGCAGTTGTTGATGCTGTTTGCTGAATAAAAGTTGGAAAACTTAATAATGATGACTCCTGCCTTAGTACTTAGTGAACAGGCTGCTTGGATAAGAAATTCGAGTAAGGGGAGGGGAGAAATGGGGCTGAATCATCTATTGCTAGGTCGTAACATAGTGCAAAAGTGTGCCAAGAACATTTGTTTTCCTCTTTCAAATTTGTGTGATTCTGTGTTCTCCACTGTACATAATGTAGCATTTTGGTGTTGGCAGACTGAAATGGATGTTATCATTTACTCCTACGTTTTTTTAACAGCTTGACAACTATTTGATGTGGGTTTCTTCCCCTTAACCTCTTGAACCCGAAAGACCGATATATCGGTCTAGCCCTTAAACAGCTGTGCCCCGAAAGACCGATAAATCGGTCTCGTAACCTTACCGTTAATCTTGCGGTCCGTACACAGCTTACTGTTCTTTCTAGTACTTGCTGTTTGGAATAGGGTTATTGAGGGTTATTGGGAATAAGGTAAAGCAAAATGTCAGCGCTCTAGTGCAGCACAGTGCGTGTTTTTGTGACGGTTTTTTCTCAATTTTGCGTCATGAAACGAAGGTCTACAAATCAAGGAAGCGTCGCTAAGCGACTGTACACAACTCAGGAAGTAATCGATCAATTGTGGGATGATAATGAAGATGAAGAGATGACATTTGAAGTACTTTGGGTTGTCTAACACTTTGGTTATGTTTTCGTTGTTTTACTAAAAGCATGCTAAAAATGCCATTTTTCTCCGGGGAGCCCAGGGGATGGGGCTCAGAATTGGTGGGGCATCCAGGGTTCAAGGGGTTAACAGAGCTGTTCACTCCTCCGGTTTGACCAGATTTTCTCCGTTTTGACTGTAAAAATCCGCTTATCCGTTTTGAAAACAAAAACTCCGATTTCAAACGCGAGCGAAGAAAAAAAAAGAAGTATTTTTTTTGGTAGAAAGACGCTTTTTCTTCCGTTTCGTAAGTTTTCCGTAATAAGACAAAAACTGGAATTTCCTGTACAAGTTTCGATTTCCGGCTCTCGCACTTTCTTTCGTGTGTGATCGAGCATTTGTGCATGTTAATTTTCGAAGTGACTAGTCTGTTCGCGATGCCGAAAATAAAAAACGCAGAAGATGGTGGACAAACACCACCCAAAAAGAAGATGCTTTACACGCAGAAGTGGAATGCTTCTTATTCAGAACTGCATAAGTGCTTAACGAGCTCCGAAAGGTCTGAAAACTATACTTACTGCAAAATTTGCAAACTTGACTTCAGCGTTGCGGACGGCGGTAGAAATGCCATTGAAACTGAAAGGCACGTGAACTGTGGTAGACACAAGCAATTGCAACAAGAGCAGGCTAACCAACGCACAATAAGTTCGTTTATTGCTAAAGCAATAAATAAGTGAATGCTTTTTAAAATTTACTTTTTAATGTGTTTTTGTAGTAAATTTAACTGTCTTTTTGTTTTCTTTTTTCTCAATCTCTCAAAAAATGTATTCCAGTACTGTACTCCTGACAGACAGATGAAACTCCTGACAGACAGTCTGCTTACTCCTGACTGGCATTGGTAGGGGTGAACAGGTCTGGGTTAATAACACGTTAATATTGAAGATTTATTTCCAGCGCCGCCAAGCTGCGGCAGAACCTTGTGATCGGGAAGGAAACGGAGGTCAAGGATGGCGCAGAGATCTCGGACAGTGTCATCGGCAACAGTTGCAAAATTGGTAGGTCAAGATGATAGGTGACATAGAAGAAGTCTGTTTCATGCTTTGAACACTTTTTTTTTAGACTGACATGCATAGCAATGTGAGTCTACGTGCTCACACCCCCTTCCCCCTCTCAACCCACCCCCCCCCACCCTTCCCTCCTCCCTTCCAAACAAACGACAAAAAAAACCCCACGAAATTTCCAGATTTTTGCCAATCTGCTTGAGATGAAGTTTAAAAATGACATTTGAAAAAAAAAGGGACCATCCATCTGCATGTCCGCCATCTGTCTTTACAAAACTTGCAAGTGGATTAACATCTCGGAATCTATTATTTCTTTTAGCTATCTCAACCAAACTTGGTAAGACTGTGTATACCAATGAGACCTCATAAATGATCAGTGAATTAATGACTTCACTTCAGGGTCAAGGTCACAGGGTCAACAAATGTTAGCCAAAAAATGACCATTGTTCACAAAATTTTACTTTTTTTCTAGGGTATTAATTTACAAATTTGGTCAACCTCACTCCAAGGTCAAGGTCACTGGAGCTGTCAAAGTCAGTATAGGTACTTTGAAGTGACCTTGACCCTAAACTATGAGCGATATAAAGTTCAAACTAATCTTGACCCTAAACTATGAGCGATATAAAGTTCAAACTTGCTGTATTTAGAGATGATATATTGATCTCTATATTGTTCAATTTTTGCGTTGATCTTGAAGGTCGAGGCCATTTTAGATCTTGTAAAAACATAAAAATAGGTCATCGTGTAGTAGAATGACTGTTTATTTAACCCAGAGTATACAACAACATTGAATAATTTGACAAGACATGCATGAGAAGTGACATAAAGGTCAAGGTCATCCCAAGGTCGCTGTTTTTTGGCATAATACAACTTTTTATTTGATAATACATAAGTGTTTTAGGAGGCGGATGTCAAGGTCATCTCAAGGTCAAGAGAAGATCAAAGTCGGCATTACTTTGCATTTTAATGCCATCGTTTCTTTTTTTTTCTGGGCACCAATTTTCATGTTAACTCTTTCCCTGCCAATCGACGATATATCGTCAATCTGAGCCGCCATGTTTGTGCCAATCGACGATATATCGTCGATTTCAGTATTCCGTTTCGTTCCGGTTTTTTGCGCAGTCCAATCCAAGTTTTATTTTAACCAAAGAGAGATAACTCTTCCTACTTTCGTTCCCGATCGACACGCGCGTGGTTTCTTCAAATTGATTCGTTTTTAGAGTGTTTTTTGTGCATTTTACTAAGCATATGTGATGGGCACAATCGACAGTGTGTCAAACTCTGCTAATAATCAATATAATTTCAAACTGTAAAGTGTATTTTGATCCTAAATAAATTTTCTTTCTGGTGTGTGAAGCTGATTCAGTGATTGGAATTATTCCTCCAGATTTTTTTTATCACTGTGGTATGTAGAAATATTTTTATTTTATTTTATAATTTCAAAAAGATCAACATGCTTTCAAAACACATATTTCAATAACATAATCAAATTAACATTTGTGTGTTTTTTTTCTTATTCTTCACTCTTTTACCTTTAATTTGATATGAAATATGTCTATTTAACAACTATTATTGAAAGAACAGTAGCTTAAATGCCTAAGGTACTGAACTTTCTTTCCGGTGCCAGAGAAATGTCTGGCACAAACGTGGAAACATGCCTGGCAGGGAAAGAGTTAAATATTGCGAGTTCCATTAGGAGCATGTGCTTGGCCATTCTAGTTTTTTGTTGGGTGCGGCTTATTTCAGAATTGTGGACAGTGTTGGTCATGGTCACACATTCATGACAGAGGATGCCATTTTCCAATAGGGATCCCAGAGGGATGCAAACTGAACATGCTAGCTAGACCTACGCCTTCATTCTGCTTTTTGGGGTGAAACATGTTCACAAACTTCATGTTCTAGCTTTTTTTTCTTTTTTTTTTTAAAGATGAAAAAGGTTATGAAATTGTAGTAGCTGAATGTGTTTTATGCATGATAAATATGACTGTGTAGTTTGGTAGGGATGTTTTTTTCTATTCTAGTTTTCTTTAAACTGTTTTGAAGCCACTTACAAGAAGGCCATTATCGAAAGTAAAATGATACCTTGAAAAGGCTGTGATGTCATTATCAAAACCATTTGTTTATGTATGTAGGTGTTTTGTTTATTTTTGACTGTGATACAAGCAATAGGAATCTATGTTCACCACTCACTAAACAAAAACACCACCCAAAAACCATTTGACAAAATGTAAAACAGGATTGAGAATTACAACACCCTGGATTGGCTGTTTCAAGAAATAGTTTCAACATTTGACGGTTGTGCTGAGGGTAATTTTCACCATTTCAGGGCGTGATGTGAAGATCAGTGGCAGCTACATCTGGGACAACGTGACCATAGAAGATGGCTGCCAGATCACTGACTCCATTGTCTGCAGCGGTGTCACAGTGTATGCCAACACTACCGTCCAGCCTAGAACCATTCTCTCTTATAATGTGAGTCAACTTGGAACATGTGAGTGTATATGTTGGTTACAGATTGCCACACTTTGAGTCTGATTGCAGGATTAAGGCGCATTTAGCATTTAATATTATTATTATTAGTAGTAGTATTATTATATTGTTTGAGTGTTTATAAATTCTTATCCAACTATATAACACCCAAATGTCATGGCAAAGAAACTTCTTAGAGCTGAAGGTTCAGATCTTCCTCAAGTGTGTTTTTCTGTATGAACAAGTGTAACGTTTGTCATTTATGGAAAATTCAGATCTTAAGTACTAGTATGTTGAGTCAAGTAGGGGTGTGTAATATAGTTTATTTGAAGCAGTCTAGGTGTTTGATTATATATGATACTGGAAGCTATACACACACAAAAAGTATGCTGTTATTAACATGTTTCTCCTGGTTGTAGGTAAAAGTAGGACCAGATGTGACGCTGGATTCAGACCTACGACTCAAAGACGCACCAAGCCTCGATCCGTTTGCCGACCCTGATGAAGCGGTCATTCCAGGTCAGCGTTGGGACTTTGTGTAAATGTTTCTGTGTCTTTTGTCAGTTTGTTCAATGAACAATTCTCTCTGCCTTTCATTTTTTGTTATTTGATTATTTATGTTGTCTTTATGCTCTCCTCAAAGATGGTAGACTTTGGAATTGCCATGCAGCCAGACAATAATGGTTGAAACTCCAGTCCCGGAGTTGGGGTTTGGGTGGGAAATGATGACCGAGGTGGTGTGGGGGGTGGAAAGGGGTGGTGAGAGAAGAACGCTTTGACAAGATTATTGTTTGTGGAATTACTAGAAATCAGGAATGGGATCCCTCTCCACTCTCTCACGTAATTTCCCACAAAACAAAAGTAGTGTTATGGACGTTCATGCCCTTCGAACAAGCATCATAACCAAAGAAATCAATCATATGTGGTGAATTGGATCCGAACTGTTGAAATGACGGCCTTGAAATGTAGTAGAAATGCAAACGACTTTTTCCTTATGGTGTTTGGAGAAACTCTGTTCTTGTCTATTGGTGAAATTTCAAATCCAACAAGTGTTTATCGAATGTTCATGTTTTCCTGACCCACCGCCATAGTTCAGTGGTAGAATATTCGCCTGGCACACTTGTGACCCAGGTTTGAATCCTGTCGAGGGGGAAGGGGGGGGGGGGGCAAAAATTAAAGTGGACATTTTCACTGTTCCATCTTAGCAGTCTGATTGCTCTGGTGGTTCAGTGTATATATATTGGTTCTTACCCTCTCTTCCCTGGGATGGTTATTCCCGTCTGCCGTATCACCGATGGTGGGTGTTGATGTAAACTTCAATGTTCGTTCATTCATGTATCCCCCCTCCACTCCCCTCCCCTCACCTCCCACTCCTCATCCCCTCCTGTTTATTCTGTTTGCAGAAGTGACCCCACAGTATGGAGCCAAGAGCCAGGCCTTTGCCTTCACTGGGGGCGACGACGATGAGGACCAGGAGGAGGTCGACACGGAGTGGGGGGAGTCTCTACTGTGTGGCCGAGAAGGTATTGTGTCAGACAGCGGTAGTGACCAGGGCTCCGTGGATATACCCGACGGCGAGGAGGACGACGATGACAAAGAAGAAGAGGACGAGTCGGAACGTAAGAGTCTGTTTTCCCTATGTTGTGGGCTGGGCTTGGTGTGCGTGTTGGTTTGGGCTGCGGCCAGGACTGTGTGGGGTGAAGAAGAGCTCAACAACTTGGCCATGTCCCTTGTTTCCCCGATCCTAAATTTGGTGAAAGGAGGCGAGAATACCACGGTGTCTCGCGATCCGCAGAAAGACAGGGCCTTTGGGACGAACGCGCTGGAAGGTTTTATCCTATATTGCCAATCAGCGGTGAACGTTGTGACTCGCTGCTCTTCCCAGATCTTACCAACGCTGAATGCCGTTTTGGTAACGTGCATTGATGCTCTTTCACAAGCATTCACGTGGCGGTCTTCCCCATCCAGGTGGTCCGAATATGTGAACAGCGTGCTGGACTTTGCTGAAAATGGCTGTGTAAGCTTTAAAGAATGTGTGCAGTATAGCGTGGGTTTTATTTCGGCTTGTTGGGATTCTTTCACGGTCGACTTGAAAGACTTGTGTGCCTGCTTAGAAGCTATTTGCAGATTTTTTGTTGAAGTCTTGTATCTCATTGGTTTTCCCATTGTTGCGGTGGTTGGAGTGTGGCTGAAGCTGGTGAAAGAAGGCTTGGTTGCAGTGTATGAACAGACACGCAATGCCCTCGTAGATGGTAGTGACGGTTTGGCTAGTGTGTGGTAGTGTGTGAAAATGGCTATGTGTGTACTAAACAACAAAACCCAAGATTTATTACCATTTTACGCCTCTTATATGGTAATGGTTGAGTTTACTCATGTATGCATACGTGTTAATGTGCGATTCTCTTTTGTCTTTACGGTTAAAATGTGTGTGTGTGTTTATGTGCTTGGGCGCTTCTGCAGAAGAATTTTAATTTGATTGTATTGAGCTCAGTGCATTTTGTGTGTGGTAGACCGGAATGATGATTGTGGTGAGTGGTTGAAAATGGTGTGTGGGGACTCTGTATGCGTTTCTGTCCAAGATTGTGTGTTTGCATACACTTTCCTGCTCAAAAGTTCAAGATGTATTACCTTACGAAAACAGAATTAATATTTCCTGATGAGAATCAATAAATTCATGAGATTCAACTTGTGAAGCTTGTGACTTCGCTCCATCGAATCTCAGGCATGCAGAAAATGACCACAGGCATTAACATGTCATTAAAAACATCACCATGGGACGTAAGCAGATCATAGTACGTTATGATTGACATTGTTGTTCCCAGCAAATCTTTGAGCATATTACACAAAGCTGTATTACTTTATATACTCAGAGGAAGCTGTTATATTTATGTATTTGTTTTGCACAGATTAAATACAGTGTGTAAGCTAAAGGTGCTATTTTGTTTGGTTATTTTTGTGACTGTTTTGCTGTGATAAGACTATAATTTTCTTTGATGTTTGTAGCTTTCTCGATAAGACACTTTCTTCAGCTAGTGATCTGTACATGTATTATTTATTTCCACTAGAAAAAAAAATATCAGATATGCATTACCTTGAAGTTTTTTTTTTTTTTTAGTTTGCAATTTTATGGCCATACTATTTTTGTTTGTAATTATACTTACAGTTATACATTTTGTGCCATTGTTTTTTGTTTGTTTTTTTTTATACAAAGTTTATAATTGTTGATGGTAGCTTTTGGATTGTTTCCCTATACCACTTTGCTGTGGTAGTGTCCTTGGTGTCACATTTGGCATTTGTATACTTTGGGGGCAAATAAAAAGTGTGGACAATATGTTTTCTCTCTGTGAGTTGGTCTGTTGCGTGAGTTGTCTCTCACTGCTTGCTCTGAAAGTGAAAGTACCCACAGCGGCGCATAAGAACAACCAACTCTATAATCGCAATTAAGCGGTAGGTGTTAAAGAGTGTTGTTGTGGTAACCACAGAGTATGTTAACTTTTAATATTTGATGCGTTTTCTTCTGAGATGCAAACAAACGTAGACTGTACGCGGTGTTCTAGAACCCGCATGCCTAAGTGTTTTCACAATAAAATGTTTAAATGTACACCTCGATTGAGGATCTGATAGATCTGTAACACGTAGGCGAGATAGATTAAGGATGAGGTAGTATTTTTGTGGTTGCTGAAAGCCAGAATATTAACTTGCCCGCAAGATTAGCGCCTAAAATTTTGTAGTCCAAACAAAAATCTTCACTAGCTTGTTGCCAACTGTTAACACAAAATGGAGCTGAAATTTGTCTGCACATGTAAAGAGACAAAGCCGAATTTAGTCAAACTTGCCAAAAGCGTTATTAGCTTACAACAAACAAAACAACCAAAACAAATAAAAATAAATAGTGAGGGCCATGTGTGAAAAATGGTCATTTATTGAGTGAGAGTTGAAAGTTCTAGGTTGTCTGTGAATTCACTTGCATTTTTTCAAGCAGGCAAGTGCCTTTGGTGGCCCTGGTTTTGAATAATTTGTGTACGTGTGTATATAATTTTTATAATGCGTGTGTAATGGTATAAACAGGATGATAACCCGAGCTGAGATTCCTCTGGACATAAATTTAAGAATGCATAACTTCCGTCTCAAGTTCATGGGATTGTAAAGGGAGAGCTAGCTTCTATTATAGCTCGCAGTAAATGAAATTTGAATACGTTCGGTGATATCTATGAAATTCACTGCTACAGTTTATCTCAAATCAGAAAGCCTACGCAGTGTACAAAGTCTAGGTTTAGCAGACTGAATCGTTCTGGTTCAACACTATTAACCTCCTTGACTAAAAGATAAACGAGCTATAGCACGTTTTTTTTGTGAAGAGCATTTTATGGAAGACTGAGAAATGAATGGCAGGCATTTCATAATTTTCAGATGAACAGATTTTCATTTGGAGTCCGATTCAGACTCGAAGACTTCTTCTTTACAGACAGAGTCACTCATTTTTATCGTACCCTTTGTTTTTATGATTGACTTTTCAGAGTTTTACAAGGAGCTGATGGACACGTTGAAGAGGGCCACAGCTGAGAATATAAAACGTGAAAATGTTCTCTTGGAAGTGAACTCTTTGAAGTATGTACTGGCTACTTACTACACTGAGCTTTTTTTGCGCTTGTTCTTCTTCTCTCCCTGTCAGTCTACCTCCCTTCTCCCACTTTCTCTCCCTCTCCTAGCTGTCAGTCCACTTACCCCTCCCTCTTCCACAAGTTTATCTCTGTCTATCCCACCCCCACCCCCACCCCCCTCTTTCCTCCCCCACAATTCCCTATTTTTTTATATTTTTGTGTGAATTTGAATAATTCAAAGGCAATGCCCCAGATGACATTGATGTATTGGCTGGAGAAGAACAAGAACTTGAACAGCTGGTACAGAGGCTTGACACCACCTCCAGAGCCTATGGAATGGAAATAAGTGCAGAGAAAACCAAAATGATGACCAACAACACCAATGGCATCAACACGGACATCAAAGTCCAAGGCCAATCCCTCAACACAGTGCATAGCTTCAAATATTTAGGAGCCATTGAATCAGACAATGGATCCCGACAGGAAGTCCTCTCCAGGATCGCACAAACAACTGCTGCCCTGGCGAGGTTGAAGCCCATTTGGAAAGAAAGGACCATCAGTCTACATTCCAAAGTAAGACTGCTGCGCTCCCTTGTCATCTCCATCTTCCTATATGCTTGCGAAGCATGGACCCTCACAGCAGATCTCCAACGAAGAATACAAAGCCTGGAGATGAGGTACTACAGAAGACTTCTGGGCATTTCCTATACCCAACACATCACCAACGACAAAGTCCGACAGACCATCACACAAGCCATTGGACAACACGATGACCTGCTCACGGTGGTGAAGAAGCGGAAACTCCGATGGTATGGCCACGTCACCAGATCATCAGGCCTTGCAAAGACTATTCTGCAAGGCACAGTGCAAGGAGGTAGAAGAAGAGGGAGACCGAAAAAGAGGTGGGAGGACAACATTCGAGAATGGACTGGTTTGACACTGAGCGAAGCCATCAGGGCTGCTGAGGACAGAGAAAGATGGAGTATGCTGGTTAAACGATCATCTGTGGTGCCCCTACGACCTTCGGGTTACGGGACAGGATAGGATAGGATAGGAATGCCCCACAATGGAGCTATACACCGTCCAGCACATGTACTCGTACACCCAGTATGCACTAAAGGTTCTGTTCCACCTGTTACCCATCCCCACATTTATCATCCTGTGGGGCTCTACTCTTGCATATAATGTCATGCTTTTGATGAGAAGGCTTCCTGACACATTAAACAAAATCAAAAAATTAATAATAAAAGTCCGTGGTCTTGTGTATTTTAATCTAGTGAGGTGAACTACTCATCAGCTTGAATGCGCGTCAAGCACTCCAGCCAGTCAAGACAACAAAAATAAGTTTGGGGTGCATATTTCTGAATTCCATGCTTATATCACATTCTGTAAAAAGACACTAAATAAACTAGACACTACATTTAAACAACAACAAAACAAATACAATAAAGAATTGTCTGGCAAAATAACCACCCCGTACTTCTGATTTAGATCAACAACTTGCATTGCATGGCCCGGCAAAAGAACATTATGACGCAATGAATGGAGCATGACTTGTCCTGGGGAATCTTTTTATTTTAGCGTTTTCATAAAGCACTTTTCAGCTTAAGAGCTGCGCAAGGCACTGGCTGATACAAGATCTAGCTCAATCCGCCTGAAAAGCTCACTTCTGTATTCTAGCAAAGTTTGAGCCATTGAGCAAATTAAGAAACTCCTTTCAAGCTCATTGCAGGACATTTTTTGTGTGTGTGCCTTGCTCTTTCTTAGTCCTAGGGTTATTTATGGATGATTTACATTGCTCAGAACATGACAGAGGTCATTGTATTATGTGTGTTGCGCAGACATGCCTACAACATTGCCATCAGTGACGTGTACCAGGCCATTGTGCGCGTGATAGTGGAGATCCCTTTCCTGGACAACAAGAGCGCCCCCGAGAAACAGCTGGTGCATGCAACTGTGAAGGTGAGTGTAGGTCTTGTCCACCTCTTGCAGGCCACACCAGCTCAATGCCTATGTGAGCAGCACTCTTAGGTTCTCCCACATTTTGCTGGCTGCGGGCTATTTATAGCTTGCCTACACCCTCCCTTTCAGTGAAAGGAAAGGAAAGAAGAGCACTGGCGAAGCTATTTATAGCTAGCCTGGCTGAACTCAACTAGCTTCAAAACCTAAAAGCTTTGGTTGAGTCGGTGTGAGGCCTTGTAATTTTCCGCGGTTCAGCAGATTTCCGCTTTTGGATTTAAAAAATTGACGAGAACAGTATGTTTTTCTGGGGAATAAAAAAACGTTGGACAATTTTCCTCCAATGAAAAAGTGTTTTTGTGCATGTCCTCAAGTCAAACGGAAATATGGAACTGAGCATTCGCGTGTCTGAATCGTTGCTGGTAAAATGGATGGGACACATTGTTCAGCGTGGTGAGGCAGTTGATGATAAAGGCACGGAGGTGGGAAGGGATGTAAAAAGAAGTGGGTGATGAACGACTGGGATAACAATTGAAGAAGATCTCGAGAAATGGAACAACCGTTTGTACAGTGTGCCAGTCGAAAAATCAAATACGAGCAATGGAGAATTCGCTGTCTGGGGCTAAAAAAAAAGCTAAGCAGTCCCATGCACTGTGAGGTAAATGTGCATCAATCAACCTTAAGCCAATGTTGTTGATGCACAATCTGTGAAGTTGATGTGCATCTTTCAACCTTCAGTCAGTGTTGCTGATACACAATGTGTGAAGCCAGTGTGCTGCACCCAGCATTCAGTCAGTGTTGGTAAAGCACCTCGAAAACCTGTTTAGAGAAACTGCAGTCACGAACAAACCAACCTCTCCAAATTCTTCAAACATACCAACTAAACCATTGCTAGTGAAAACACTGTTTCAAAATTTGGGTCGTGCATCAGAATGCATGAAAAAAAGGGGGAGGTAGGGAGCCTGAAGGGAGTTGGGGGAAGGAGGTTGGAAGTGGGGGGGAGTGTCATTCCCTTGCACTCTCTGCCAGCACCTAGGCAGCCCCTGGACCCCAACCAATTTCCTCTTTTTTAACTCCAGACCATTACCAGCCATGCCCGCGCAAACATTAGCTAGACCTTTTGGCATAGCATAGTTTGGCATTCATAAGCATAAGAGCTTTTGGCCCTCAAAGATAAGTTATTTGTTTTGACTTGATGACTGATGACATAGTGACCCATTGTTATTAATGTTAGGCGTCAGTGTATACTACAAGTACTCATTTAAAGACTTCAAGTCTGTGGAGTAGATGTCATTTTTAATATGTTGGTTTTTAACTTGGTTCTTAAAAACATTTACAGTCTTGAGTTGGCGACTAATAGTTGTGGTACTGTGATAGATAATAGAAAAGATAAAATAAGACAGCTTTAATATCTCTTTAAAAAAATTGCTTTCTTATGTTGCAGCATGTGGCGAACTTCAAATGGCTTTTGGACAACTACGTCAAGAAAGCGGACGAACAGATGACTTGTCTTCACGCATTGGAGGTGTGCCTTACGTTCTCCAGCGAGTTGATCTGGATCAGAATTGGGAAAAATCGCATGAAGAACGCAGGAAAACAGCACAATGGGAGGGAGAGGAGGGGAGGAAGGGGGACATGGGAGAGAGTTGGTAGCAGGGATTAGTGATATTCAAGAATCTGAGAAAAATGGGAAGTTTAAGCTAAAATAATGTAATGTGCTCCAACTTTTTATTGCCATTTTACAGTTGCTACACAGTAGTGCCCCTTTTTGCCAATGGTGTGTTTGCTGGTTTTTTTTGTTGTTTTTTTTTGTTTAACCCCTGGCTGTTTTTAGCTCGCAAAAAAAAAACAACTATATACTAATGTGAATTCATTTTGAAAATGTCATCGTTTGTTGGAAATGGCGGTAGGGTAAGAAAATTACCACAGTTTCCTCTTCTCCGACGGTACTATTACAATACACAGTTTTAACTCTTTTGAGACTTAAGTTCAAAAGATGCCAATGGTAAATCTTTACAATTATATCTCGTCTTTGTTTTCTCTCTAGGTAACAAGGTAATTTTTGTGTTCCTGTAACCTTTCAGTCATTAGAGAGAGAAAGAGGTGTTCTGGGCTCTCCCATTTCTCTGGGCCAGCTGAATGAGGGTGGGGCAGGCCTCCTCTCCCTCTGGAAACACTGAGGATATGTTAGTAAAATGACAATGGATGAGAATATAACCCGAGGTCTAGTCTCTGCCCACACGCATTCCATGGCACAGACTTTTACAGATCCTGACGGAAGCTCATATGGTAGACGGAGGTGTGTCAGCAGTGCAAGGAACTTAGCACGCTGCAAGAACTAGGTCCCTTATCCCCCATCCCCATCACCCAGGATGGAGCTCCACGTTGTCCAGGCTTAACCTTTTGAACCCGAAAGACCGATAAATCGGTCTAGCCCTTAAACAGCTGTGCCCCGATAGACCGATAAACCGGTCTGGTAACCTTACCTTAGTCTCTTGCGGTCCGTACAAAGCTTACTGTTTTTTCTAGTACTTGCTGTTTGGAATAGGGTTATTGAGGGTTATTGAGAATAAGGTAAAGCAAAATGTCTGCGCTCTAGTGCGAGCACAGTGCGTGTTTTTGTGACGTTTTTTTCTCAATTTTGAGTCATGAAACGAAGGTCTACAAATCAAGGAAGCGTCGCTAAGCGACTGTACACAACTCAGGAAGTAATCGATCAATTGTGGGATGATAATGAAGATGAAGAGATGACATTTGAAGTACTTTGGGTTGTCTAACACTTTGGTTGATAAGTTTTGGTTGTTTTACTAAAAGCATGCTAAAAATGCCATTTTTCTCCGGGGAGCCCAGGGGAATGGGCTCAGAATTGGTGGGGCATCCAGGGTTCAAAGGGTTAAGATGCTGCAGCAAGCGGAAGCCTCAGACCTTAGATCCGGTATCGACCAGTGCCTTGAGCAGCTTTTTTAACTGAAAACTTGCTATAAATATCGTGATTAAATAAATAAAAAAATAAAATAAAATAAATATGTTGGCAAATGCAATGTTTATTATTTGTTGTGTGTTTTTTTTTTTTTTTTTCAGGAGTTTGTGATGGAGCACGAGTCATGTCTGTGTGTGCTGAGCCCCTTGGTGCAGTACTTGTATGAAAAAGACACGTTAGCAGAGCAGGTGATCCTTCGGTGGTACGAGACGGAGGCAGACGAAGAGGCAGAGGATGAGGAGCGTGAGCAGCACGTACGCTTCAGGAAGAAGGTCAGTGTACTTATAATAATAATAATAATAATACTGGATGCTATATACGCGCTTTTCCCTAAATCCCCAATCAGGCTCAAAGCATGGCGATCTGTGCCAACATACATGCTCACATGTTTCTCCCACCCTCACACTCAAACAACAAGCACACATCTATCACTCAAACATGTGGTGTAAAGGCAGGGAGATCGCTGTTTTAAGATGGGAAGGAAATCCTATGTTTATTTTTGAAATGTTCATATTATATCCAATACCATTATTGAAGAGAGGGAGACAACCAGAGTACTTGGAGACCTCTGTGACCTCAATAGTCTCATACTTAAGTCACTGGAACCCACGACTTTCGGTATAGGAAACTGGCGACTACTCCACTGAGCCATGAGACCTCCCCATGTTATTGCTGGATACTATACAATTATGGACGCAACGGTGATGTTGGTGTTGGTTTTCTTTCATTTTTGTTTCCCCAGCTCTGCGATCCTAATATTTTTGAGCTTAATACATTTTCACTCATTCATCCATTTGTCCATTTATAACCATGTTTATTACTGTTATGTTGCAGATGGAGGCGTTCATCACCTGGCTGAAAGAAGCTGACGAGGAATCCGATGAAGACGATGAATAAGTTCTTATGGAGTCTGCCACTCAAATATGACACTGACGTCTGAATGAGGATTTTGTACGTGTCCCTCGGTATAAAAGCTCCACAATTTTTGTTTGTTTGTTGATGTGGCATGGGTTTTGTGAATGACGAAAAATGAGTATGCAAGCACCCTTGAAACACTTTGTACAATAATGAAAGACAATCTCAAAACAATATGAAGAACTCTTGATACAAATCCCCCACACCTCCCCCCGCTTCCTACTCCTCACCACCTCCCCCCTACGCCTCATCCCCATGGAAACATCATTGTTATGATTTTGGTAAGTATATTTTGTTAGCAGTCTTTGGAGCGTCATTTTAATAATAATCCCAAAACAGGTGACGATATGCTTCAAATTGTGAATGAAGCTTGTGCAAGAATACATTTTAATCCTTTTTTAAAAAAAAAAGTGAAATGAAGTTTTAAAAACATGTCATGTGCGTTATCTTTAAAAAACAAAACTATGTGCAAACTGAAAATTTAAAATTAATGAACGGAGGATAAAGCAGTATAACTTGTAAAATGTAATTATGTGTAATTTCGAGGAACAAAAGAATTGAAGAGAAAAATTGTACAGGCTCATGTTTTTGTCGACTACTATTTTCAAACACCCTTCGCATGATTTTACCTTTTGGAATAACGTTGTTGGATTGTTTTTAAAATGTTCAACAAGATATATTTCTTTTAAAAATGAAAGCACTGTTTCTACATTTGCATGGGCATTTTGAGTGTAACCAAATCATAAAGTTAAATAATAATAATAATAATAATAACAGGTATTTATATAGCGGGTACTGCAGCCTACGACCAGACTCACCGCGCTTCACATAGTCAATACATAAAAATAAATGCACTCGATCAAACATCGCTTTTGTTACGATACACAAAAAGACGGAACAGTAAAAGTAAGAAAAGGAAAATAGGTTGTCTAAAAACTTGATTCCAGAAAATTACGGACACATGGGAAATAAGCAAAGAAAGCTTTCACATTCACCAGAGCAATTTTTATTTCTTCCTTAAAGTAATTTTTTAGTAGTAGTATTGTTGTTATTATTATTATTCTTTCCCACTTTCTGGAAGTTTAGTGTTTTAAATTTCCTCTTTCCTATCGCGCTTTTGTATTTCTGCTTTCACTTTTCTTTTCTTTTATCCACAGTATTCACTCTTTGAATATGTCAATCATCTCTATTTTCTCCATCAATCCCTTTACACTTCACTGCTTTTCTCAGCATTTTTTATGATAATATGGTTGGTCTACTTGTCTGTGGTGGCTGGGGTAGTGAAATTGTACACATCTTGCCTGTCTGTGATGGCTGGGGTAGTGAAATTGTACACACCTTGCCTGTCTGTGGTGGCTGGGGTAGTGAAATTGTACACACCTTGCCTGTCTGTGGTGGCTGGGGTAGTGAAATTGTACACACCTTGCCTGTCTATGGTGGCTGGGGTAGTGAAATTGTATACACCTTGCCTTTCTGTGGGAGCTGGGGTAGTGAAATTGTACACATCTTGCCTTTCTGTGGGAGCTGGGGTAGTGAAATTGTACACACCTTGCCTGTCTGTGGTGGATGGGGTAGTGAAATTGTTCACACCTTGCCTGTCTGTGGTGGATGGGGTAGTGAAATTGTACACATCTTGCCTGTCTGTGGTGGATGGGGTAGTGAAATTGTACACACCTTGCCTGTCTGTGGTGGATGGGGTAGTGAAATTGTACACACCTTGCCTGTCTGTGGTGGCTAGGGTAGTGAAATTGTACACATCTTACCTGTCTGTGGTGGCTAGGGTAGTGAAATTGTACACACCTTGCCTGTCTGTGGTGGATGGGGTAGTGAAATTGTACACACCTTGCCTGTCTGGTGGATGGGGTAGTGAAATTGTACACATCTTGCCTGTCTGGTGGATGGGGTAGTGAAATTGTACACACCTTGCCTGTCTGTGGTGGCTAGGGTAGTAAAATTGTACACACCGGGATGACATTTGGGTCTCTCAGGTATTATTTGCCAATTCTGCTTTTTTATGTACGTGTGTATGTTCCAGTCTTACGAATATTTGTCTTATATTTCTTTACGCATTTTTGTAATCTGGGGGTGACAAATTAAATGGAAGAACTGACGCCTTCTGAATTGCCTACCTTTATTGACCTTGGGATGTGGTAGTGTGGTTATAGTATGAATGTGTATTCGTGTGCGTATTTTGGGTAAGACCCCTCTGTGGAGGTGCAGGGAATTTCTGTATAAATAGAATCACCACTTTCTGGAAATGTAGTGCTTTAAATTCCCACTGTTGCTCTCTTTCTCCTTTGTTCTTTCCCATTCCTACTCTGTTCTATCCATCTTCATCGCTAGACCAGTCACCTACCTTTTTTCTTGAAAACTCTCCCGCAACTCCTCATTTGTGTATGGGATATGTGGGATCTAATGGTAGAGCTTTGGCTTGCGGATCTGAAGGTCCCAGGTTCGAGCCCAGGCCGGGGAATTTTGTTGTGTCCTTGGGAAAGACATTTTACTCCCGTTTCCTACTCCTTCAGATGAGAGTATAAACCGAGGTCTAATCTGTGTCGCATACATTCCATCATAACGGACTTTAAAGATCCTGACGCTCATGTCCTAGACGGGTGAGTGCCGGTGACAAGAGCACACCCAGCATGCACCTAGGTCCTTCTCCCCCATCCCTGGCTGCCTAGGATTGTGCTCAGTTGTCTGGAGCGTTATTACGATGCGCCCAAAGGCTGCAAGTTGGCGCCTCGGGCGGCTTGAGTTAGATCCTGTATTGGCCAGCGCCTTGAGTCACCAAGTACGGCGTGATATGTGCGCTATAAAAAAATCCTCGATAATGATCAGCTTGGGGATATTGGACTCTTTTTGCCAAATGGTCACTAGGGCTGTCTATGGTATTATTTAGTAATGTAGGCATTTTACATGTATGTGTTTCGTTCATATTTTAATAATTATGTTTATATTCTATTTTGTTTTGGTTAACAGGGTTTTGATAAATTAGAGTAAAGCTTCAGTGTCCCCTGCATTCGTCTCATTGCTCCAGCTATGACCTCGAAAGGTTAACTGGACCATTTAAACAAGAAATTTTATTTCCTATTATTCTTATTACCTTTTTTGGTTTAATGTGCTGTGACTGTAGCTTAGAAGACAGGAAGAAAGGATAAACAAGCTAATGTGAGCTATTCAGCAGTCCTGAAACAGTATTGGAGTGATTGAAGAATAAATGTGATGTGAACCCATTCAACAAATCATGTTTATGTTCTTTTTATTTGTAGGTGTGGTGTGTGTTTGATTATTTGGATTTGTTTTGTGTCATATGCATGTGGCTTATGCGTTCTCACTTTTTTGTGTGTGTCTTTCTCTCTGATTGGAACAAACATTCCGATAATAATAGATGAACCTCTGGTATAAGATATTTATGTTTAACAGTATTATTATTTTTGTTTTGCGTACCACTTGTGTGAGTGCGTCTTGGGTGACGTGGGTACGAATCCTGCCTTCAGCAAACTATTTTGTGATTGCTGGATATTACGGGCCAGCGCCTTGAGAAGCTCCCTGAGCTTGTAAGTGCGCTATATAAGAGAAATCTCCTTTATTGGCTTTTTTTTTGGGGGGGGGGGGGGGGGTTGGTGGAGGTAGGGGGGGGTAGAATTAACCTAAATTTGTTTCTTATATATATATATATATATATATATATATATATATATATATATATATATATATATATATATATATATATATATATATATATATATATATGTATGTATATATATAATCTAACTTACCTATTTATGATTACAATTAATTGTTTTTGCTTTTTTTTTTAATAACATAATTTTTAAGGTAAGTTTGAAAATATTCATTGATTTAGCTGCATGGACTGCAAATAAACATAAGCACTTTACATTGACAAACTACCCAAGTTCAAACACATACAACTAACACTAATTATTATAATCCTTAATTTAATTTACCCCGTGCCTGGCGTATATAAACGGAACGCAATACTAATAAGTACAGTTACCTAAAATTATGCCCCTGTGGGTAAAGTGTCCGTGGATGTGGTGATGCACGTGCTTCGCACTCTATTTAATTATGAGTTTGAGCGAGTCCATTTGCATTCAGAGGGTGTCAAGTTACAATAAACTTCAAGTGTGGAAGAGTCCATATTATGCTAACGGTCCTGAAAAATAGGGGTGACATGTAGGAAACTGTTCAAATGAGCCAAAAAACTCCACCTTCGGGGAAGACAATCCGATAGAGTGCGCCTAGGGTAGCGTACTTCCGATAGTAAATAGGCCTACGTGATCGAGCCTCTTGTAATAACTGTACACCGTGTTGCGTCACGCCATGTGAGGCCGGGTAGCTCAGTTGGTAAGAGCGTCTTGCTAGTAACCGAAAGGTCGCTGGTTCGAATCCCGGATTGGTCAACGTGTGATCATATTATTTTCCCCTTTACCAACAACTGGCCCGCTGGTGTCAGTATAAATCGGTCCAGTAGTCACCTATATGCGAAAGTGTCGTGTGACTATAATCTACAAACAACAACAACGTCACGCCATCTGCTGGAGTACTGAACTCTATTAAAAAAAAATGTTATTATTAATATATATTATATGACTAGACTATTAAAAAAAATATCATGTATGATTTCAGACTTGAGTCGTATGATCGAAATGACAACTTTGGCAAAGGAGACATAGCAACACCGGAGTTCAAAATGGAGTTACCACCTATCACTAACTACAAAGACTTGCATGAAAACTGGCCTTATGTACAAAGTTGACATTTCTTTGACAGAAAAAGGAACAGTTTTGGAATGTCAGTGTGAATGCGCTGCAGGCATGGGGCCTTCTGCACACTGTAAGCATGTAAGATGTGTCTTGCTCGGCCTGACAGACTTTTCACAAAATAAATCGTTTGTAGTACTGACAACATGTACATAATCACTCCAAACATTTCACCAAGCAAAAAAAGACATTTGGGGTTGCCTATGAAAGCTGAAGATATATACCGACATCAAAAAAGACTTAAAACTGTAGATTTTGATCCACGACCTGAACATGGAAGTACGCGACTATTGGCGCACCTATCGGCTGAACATTTGCATATTCAAGGGAAATAATTTTAATATTTTGGCCCATTTGAAGGAAAATGCACCCTTATAAAAGTACATTTGGTACATTAAGAGTTCTTTCGGTTCAATAAAAGTATTTTCGGTACATTTAGGATGCGTTACGTACATTTGGAGTACTTTTCACGAAAATTATATTTTTAACGTTTTAAAATTTATTATTATGTCTCCTTGATTTTTTTTAAAACTTGATTTTAACTCCATTTTGCAATTTAATGTTTTATTTATTTAACGTTCGTTGATATTGCATCATTTTTCTGTTTCAAGATTATGATAGAAGATTAAACTGGAACATACAAGAATTAAGAGAGAAAGAGAGACAGAGAGAGAGCGCAAATTCATAGCTGTAGGAACCACACACACACACACACACTCAAGAACACAAACTAAACCCGACACAAGAACTTTTTTCCGAGATTTTATTTGTTAAATTTTCAACAATCACAAGACTTCTAATTGAGCTACGAGAACATGGGTTGGTAGTCCAAAGAATGGCTGGACAACGAAAAATAATTATTACATTTAAAAACAAAACAAAAAACAACCAAACAAACAGCTGTGTAGTAGTACAACGGCGACAAGATCATATAGCAATAATAATAATGAAAATTCACAGAAAAGTATCAGAGTATCCACTGGTCTAAGTTGTTGTGGCACAAGTTTCTAACCTAAGCCTACGTCCAGGAATAGTTTGAATTGTAGGCTGTGTTGTAAACTAGTTTCAAACGTAGGCCTGATCGACCTCTGAAACATAGTATGAACGAGATAGAAACATAAAAAAAGCGAGGATGAGTGATATCGAAGCACACGAACCACGGTAATTCCGTGACACCCAACATCCACGCACGACAACAGTGAAAAAATGGCCGATAACTCGAAAAGTCCACATGATTACTGAAAGGCGTAGGCTTATATAATACAAGTTCCGCACACACACACACACACACACCCCTATACACACACGTACACACACATAACACGTGGCAAATTAAGCAACAATGGGGAAACTTTTAAAATGATTATAAACAAATTTGCTGGTTTTAAGCTCAATAATCCTACACATGTGTTGCCAAGTGCACTGGCCGAGAATTAAAAAAAACAAAAAACAATGTGATTAATTAGTATGAGAAGGGGAAAATAAAAACACGTAGGTTCTTCTTAGGACTTTCCGAATTCAGTACATATTTACAGACTTGCTATTATAGCATTAATAAATAATTATTTATATAAACATTAACTCTCGCTCCCAAGTTCTTGGGTATGTAAGTTCATTACTATTTAAAAAAATTAAATTCAGAAGCCAAAGTCTCAATCCTGTTTTATTATTTAATACACGTTGTTTAGATTTCTCATGATATTTTATGTATTACTTCAACTGTTATTAATTATTTAAAACGAAGCTTTTTTTTTTGGGAGGGTGGGGGTCTATCAGATAAGAGCTCGTGACTAGTCTTTATACCAAAACCCGGGCGGAAAACATCAACACACAACTGCACATTTGCTATTTACATGTCATGGGTTTTGCCCCCACTATAACCGTTGCTTGGGGTTGGGTAGGAAAAGAAAAACCAATACAAAAATAAAATAAACTACACAATCTCATTCTGGACAGAAACGCACATACAATAATAATAATAATAATAATAATAATAATAATAATAACAATAATAATCATCATCATCATCATCATCATCATCATCATCATCATCATCATCATCATCAAAGCTTGTTTATTCTGTTCACTAGCCCACAACGTATCGATCCTTGTTTGTGACAAAGTTCAGTTCAGTTTAGTGGGTAGATTACCGTCCCCGGACACAGGTGCGTATAGGGGACTTATTGTGACAAAGCCTAGCAAGATGTGTTTTATAGGTAACGGGGAGGGGGGGGGGGGGAATCAACCGTGTACGAGAAAGAAAATTTATTATTTTCACAAAAGATGCAAAATTTTCCTTTTAGGATACGCAACATCCACAAATTCCCACAACTCGCCATGTTTGGCAGGATGACGGTCAATGCTATATACAGCATACGTCGAGGACAGAAATGTTCCCCTATACGCCATAGTTTCCGGGGACTATAGTATAATAATTATACTCAACGCAGAATTGTAAAAAGGGAGGTAAAACCTTCATTATGCATATAACTTGTTCTACTTATTTCCCTTGCATATGTACTGTATAATAAACTCCGACTGGACACAGTCAACTGTCTGAATTTTAACACCTAACATAGCTTCTTTTTCTCCTCAAATTTCTTTTAAGCCGTAAAACAGATATGATTTATTGAACTGACTTTAGTTGAAAACACATTCCTGTATAGCCACGAAACTTTGCTTGGACACAAACTGAGGCTACTAGGATTATAAGAGAAATGTTACTACAAATACTGCATAATGGTGCTACAACAACCACACACTGTGTCTGTTATGCAAAATACACAGAGCGAAAGGTACAGAGAGACACTGTACATTGTACGAGGTACACCTTAGTGGGCTCGAGATACACCTCAGCGGGCTCAACACTGTGAATGAGAGATGCCATCTACAAACACAAAATTCGAATAACTGCATTGCACTACACTTATATTAATGAAATCATTGCGAAGGGAAATGTGTGACCACTGCAAACTGGTTTTTAGTTAAAACGCATCTTCCAAGCTTAATTAAACTGCTGTTGAAAAACACTACAAAACATCGTACCCTAAAACGGCTATGTCTAACGGTAATATTTTGTATGAAAATGTTTTCCAAAATTCTTCATGTTTTCCGCGTACGTGTTAATTATGCATGCAAACATTACGCCTACCGTTTTCGGGTTCGATGTTTTCATATTTAGAGCTAACTGTTCTTCGTAAATGCTTTCTTTTAATACTTGGTCCTAAAACTGTTTTAAGTTCTAAACCACTGTTTTAGTAGTCGCACTATACTGTCTCCAAGTCACACACAAGCTGGCGCATCTCCGCTACCCTTACTTGCTTAACTGAATGCCCGTCACCCCTCACCAGGGTATGGGCCGTCAACAAAAGCTCTCCACAGGCAGTCTCCGCTACGCAGTGTGCTGTTATGCACAGTCACCAAATGCAAAGATTTACATAACAAATCAAAATGCAAATACATTTTTCAAAAAATCTACAAGCAAATACATACATACATACAAGTACAGTAGATTAACAATTTTAAAAAAAATCATGACATCGACACACATTGAACAAGGTCAGGGTTGAAACCATGGTTTGGAACGGGGAGGGAGGGTTACGAGGGGAAATGCGTGAAAAATGTTTCCCTGCTGCCGATGAAGCTGCTTTAACACAACGTTGATCCCTTGAAGAGATGGACAAGTCTTTTTACCAAGACATTTTTCTAATTGTTTTTAAATAGGTGTTTTTTTGACAAAAAAAAACACGAGACATGTTCACTTATAGTCACTTTATCTAAGCTTTTTTTTTTCTTCTAATGTATTTATAGATATATTCACTAGGCACTTTTACTAAATATTCTTTAGCTTTAATTTATTAAGCATTTTATTATATTTTTCTTCTTTCTTTTTTGTTTTTGTTTGCATTTTTTGTTTCAAAAACACTTTAGTGTACTCAATTTTGTTTTTTTTAAAGATACTTTCAGTAAAATATTTTTCTTCCTTTGTGTGTGTGCGTGTGTGTGTGTGTGTGATGATTTTTAGACACGTTCAACGAAGTGATATTTTAAGATTAAGCTTTGTCATATTAAAAGTTGCCACTGGAAATTGGTCATTTATCTTCTTTCCAAATCAACACAAAAGTGTCTAAAAAAAACACCTTAACGCTTCCGTCTTTTTTTTCCCCATTGAAAGTGAACAGGCATTAATATTATCAAATTTCAACTCATCTATAAAAACTAAATCTTAATAAGACCGGATTGGTCCTGATTCGGCTCTTGGCAGTCCGCGGGACTCTATAAACATTGAGTATCTATCATATCATATCATATCATATCATATCATATCATATATGGCTTTATAGGCTATGAGCCTTTTTCGCCTGCTCTAGGTCACTTGCGGGGGTTTCATGTACTTTTACCCCCGCACCACAAATATGGATGCGCGCACTTTTTTACTATTAATAAATTTCTAAGTCAGTTTTGTACATTTCAGATTTCCAAACTTTATCAATGCTATTTTTAAATTTATCAATAAGACCGGAAATGCGAACAACCATGGGATACATCAGTACTTTTTTTCTCCCCGCGCAGCGATATATGTGACCTGATTTCACACGCACAGCGATATACGTGACCTGATTTCACACTCTTTTCCGTTATTTATTTTTTGACAAGTAAGATTTTCTTTCTCAATTTCTATAAATGACTGACTCTAGGTTTTGTCACTTCAAATTCAAAATTCTTGCTTTTGTTGTTTCTTGTTCAACCTTTCAGATGTTTTTTTTTTAAAAATTTGTATATACTGCACTTTTTCAATACTAGAAGAATTTTCAATCTTCTCTGCACTAGGATAATATAGAAGAGGAATTCTATATATATTGTTCCGTACCCTTTAAAAGAGGAATTTGCCAAGCTTGCCCATTCTCATCAAAGATCAACTCACGTATCACCATCAAAAATGAAACAACTAGGACAATGAGGAAGCAGTCTGCAAACAGCTGATCGTGTGATCAGTTCTAAACATGCAACACACGCATTCTCATTTGCACGAAGGTACACACGCACACACAAACAAAAACGCGCGCGTACACACACATACACACTCTGACAGCTCCTATCCTACTACCAGAGACCGTACTATTTCTCCCAATACTCCGGTTTGCTGCCTCCCTTCAATAATAGTAATGAATGCAGTTGATCTATGATGTTAACAATAAAATTCGAGTTCCTTTTCATCTTCTAATGGCGACTTTCCTCTACACCACATGTTTTGAGTGAAGATTATGTGTTTGTTGTGTATGTATATTGGTATCATCATCATCATCATCATCCTCATCATCACCCTCATAGTCTTTGCTATAGCTTTAGCTGGAAGATGGTTGACTGTAAAGACTTAATGCTACAGTTTACCTACAAGGGCAGATTCACATCTTCTTCTGCAACGTTGTTCTTGCTGTTGCTGTGGGCTGAAGAACAGCCGGAGCAAGGCGGACTTCTGCAGATATATTTTATACACCATTACAGAACGCGCTATCAACGATGGGGGACTGAACTTGCAACGCTGTCATATATACAAATAAAGACACACTAGACAGTATGTAGTCTATTCAGGAACTCCAATCTGTCCTAACTCTGTCTGACCAATTTTTAACTAGTGTCAGACAGAGCCCATAGGCCTAAGCTATATAAATTATGCCCGTGTTCGAATAAGTGGTGGTTCACCCGTCCCCTATACGCTTAATGTGTCCGGGGATGTAAATTTACTGGGGAAAAAAAAATACTACCGAAAGATGTGCACTCAGAAGTTCACAACCCAGCCTCGTCACACTCACTATATAGGTCTAAATATTGCCTTAAGGGTACTTTTCACTGTTTAGTTCTTTTTTTTTTTTTGCCCCGACAGAACGCAATAGCTTCCTAGTTGAAAATTTTATTTAGTTGGTGTGCGTTTGGTCTGTATATGCTATAAAAAGTATGCATGTGTTCAGAGATACTATTACAAACTGTGTTCCCAGAATTTCACAACCCAGCCTCTTCACGCTATAGCAATTAATATTGCCTTAAGGATACTTGTCGCAGTGTAGTTCCAAGCGAAATTCGACAGAAACGTAACAGCTCTCTATTAGTTCAAAATTTTAGTCCGGGGTTGGTTTGCAGCAATGCACAATCAACATAGTTACTGCTGACGTTAATAACGTGATGTTGTTTTTCTTGAATAACAGATCGAAGCAATGCAAACATTTCATTGAGCTGTGCAAAATGCAGTGTATATGTATGTACCAACATAACGCACGCATTCACATAACTGACAAGATCATCCGAGTATTAAGCATACGAACATGTACATGGGTATTAATGTTACACAAAATGGAGTACTACACCTTTTTTTTTAACAATGGGTAGAGAACCTTCATTATTGGGGACACGGAGTTACAGTTCTTTTTTCTACCACACAAAAAAAGGGAAGTTTACAAGCATATTTGGGTTATTTGTAAACACAGACACAGGAGATAGCTATTGTACACCGATAGATGATTTCTACAACACACGCACAGTTCAGTAACAGAAATTTTACTATAGTTGCCGGCCCAACAACAGTATAGTTTGGTGTAGTATGTATTGAGCTGTTTAACAGAGACCACGTAAACCAGAACTCGCAACAAGCACGTCTAAGTAGGTTCAACAATTAGATCTAAACTTTCTGCCATTTTCACTAACAAATCGTATACCGGGCCCAAACCAGTTTGAATGTGTTATTATTAGTATTTATTTATTTGATTAATCGTTCCTATGGAGCGCTTTTCCAGTTCAGACCTGATCAAGGCGAAGGTACGACTAACACAAAGATTGCACGACGCATAAAAAGTATTATAATTTCGGTACTCGACACTCTGCCATTGAAGTTATCTGGAGAAGAAGCGGGGTAAAAAAAAAATCAACCAAATTCTGTTGATAACAAACAACCTTACCCAAGGGTGAAGTGTTACAGCTGAGCATCAAGTCATATGAAACATTCCACGCCGCTATTGCATGACAAGTAGGCAAGATCAGTCATTTTCCCATCCCCCCCAAAAATAATGAGGTGCATGAAGTAGAAATGGAGAAAAAAAAAACCAACAACAACACATAATTTCAATGTCAAAAATATTTCGTAAACCTGATAACATTGTAAAGCAACGATGGTACAACGATTAAACCGATACAAATGAGATTGAAACGCTGAACTGTTAGGTACGAAAAAATATACATCTTTCTGGTGCGTTGACTGCAAAGTGAATGAAGTTGAAATATACTATTACTACTATATAAAAACATGGAAAAATATATTCTGGTGCATGCAAACAATACACAAAGCGCAGCAAGTTGTTTATCGACTTATTGAAGCTTAACATTTTCGCCGCTTCGTCGACAATGAAAATGACGCTTACAGGTACATTATTTACCAACATTATTATTTCACTGCTATATCGCTAATGATGCCATAACATTCAAAGAATGACAAAACACTGACGCAGTGTATTTAAAAAAAAAAGTTTTAAAAATGACGTTTTACAGGTAGATACATAATTTCAAATCTAAGAGAAAAATATGGCAGAAAAGAGTTTGAAACAAAACAAAAAAAATAAATTTTAATTTAAAAAAATGTCCGTCAGCTGACAAGAGTTTTGTAACACAGTTACAGGCCACATTTCCAAGTTTTAAGAACGTCACTGTCAAATAGTTCTGGTATTAGCTAAAGGCTATGTTACACGTTAATGTTTTGCATTGAAACATGAGACTTACTTTCCTGAGAAACATCGTATTTGCTGTGTGTGTCATGTTGCTAGCAAACACACCGTCTCTATGTTGTGTTTCTTTGTTTTCAGATTTAGCGCCATTAAGCAAAAGACCTCACGTGGGTGTTTTGTGATTTTAGAAACTACACATTTCCACCATGGAGAAGTTTGAGCATTCAGGTCTCACAGTCCCCCCCCCCCCCCCCCCCCCCCCGCTTGATTTTTATATGAAATGGCAACCCTACATTTGCTAGCATTATCAAAAAAAACCTAAACATCGTTTAAAATTATCTTCGCCAACACACTAACAGTCATTAAAAAGAATGTTACCAATGGCACATAAACTGTAGCAGAGCTTAAGTTCTGGATGTGAGCACACACAACAAAATCTACCCAAGTCAACATAAAACACTAATGTATTTTCATAAAATGGGCGAACGACTGCTTTCAAATCAAGATCTTTAGCCCTTTTTCCGACTAACACGATAGCCGAGAACGCAGAGATTTAAAACCAAGGTTCTTTTCCTTTATCTTACCCCCAAAAAGAAATGTTTATGACGTCTATCAATTATGTCTTGTAATTCTAACCCTAACCCTAACCCTAACTCTTATTTGTGTGAGATTGCCAAGTTATATTTGCTTGTAAACTTTAGATAAATACTGCTTTTTAAATACTGAGTTTTCATATAGAAATACTGTATTTTACTAAAAAAAATTTGGGGGTTAAGATAAAGGAAAAGTACCAAAACCAATTATGATAAGAGCACAAATCATACTCAATGATTTTTTTAAAAAGGTAAAAGTATAAAAGTAAATAGATGACAACTGTACAAATTGTACCAGTATGAGAAAATGTATGAAATAGAACTGTTCACATTATTTCAATGGCAACAAATATTTTCCACAGCAAGCACACGAAAAACGTATGCACGTCTCGGATACACACATAAACTAGTTAATGTAGATGAATTAAGTTTACATCTACAAGCATTATACATAGCACTGCACCCTGTAACCACATCTTGGACATTGTGTAAATAGAATAATGAGATATTTAGATTCATTGCTGTAATCAATGATTACACGATTGTTATATTAACTTTGTTACTTCACTGATGACGACAGTGACATTAGCGATTACAGTTTCCAATACATAGGAGGCAAGTCAAAAAGTAATGACTTTTTTTTTCTTTTTTTTTAAAATTTCAGGTGAAGTTTTCGATAAAAAAAATACCTGAAAATTTTCGCAGTTATATATGATTATAACATTTACGTTATTAAACATTAGACTCGCCAGGAAACTTCAAAATGGCTGCCCCCTTAGAGTTGCGTCAAAAACAAAAAGCAGTGATCGAGTTCCTTGTGGCTGAGGGGGAAACCC
Organism: Oncomelania hupensis; assembly: GCA_036898135.1. Taxonomy (NCBI): domain Eukaryota; kingdom Metazoa; phylum Mollusca; class Gastropoda; order Littorinimorpha; family Pomatiopsidae; genus Oncomelania; species Oncomelania hupensis. The sequence goes on from CM072518.1 coordinate 60,593,318, forward strand.
CTGTGAATATTCAAAGACGATTACAAAACGTGTTTGAGGACAATACTTTAGATTACAGTAATGTATGCAGGCGGGTCCGTCGTCTGAAGGATGAAAAGGGTGGGAACTGTGAGCGTGGCCGATAAACCCCCGTTCTGGCCGGCCGTCCTCTTCTGTCAATCCTGCCAATAAAGCAATAGCCGATGTTCTGATCAGAGAAGACAGGCGCATAACTCCTAATAAGTTGGCAGAAAACCTTGCAGTGAGCCATGGACGTGCTAACAACATTGTCGAATCACTTGGCTTTTCCAAAGTGTGTGGCCCGGTGGGTACCGAGAGAGCTGACTAGAACAGAACACAATTTTACGAGGCAGGGATACATGCTCTCATTCGAAGGTGGACCATTGCTATTGAAAGAAACGATGACTGCGTTGAGAAGTAGGGGTCCACAGGGGACCAGCTTCATTTTGATGTATGATATATGTTACTGTGTTGGTAATTATACCTGTCCTAAAGAAAATGGCATTACTTTTTGACTCACCCTCTTACGTGACTATGTTATCGAACACCTGTGAAACACCTTCCGACACCTCTTGACTACATTTCTGATACTGCTTTTACCAATTGCTATATATGGCTTCAGAATATTATAGTTTGGACTAAAGCTACAAACGTTGAAAGCTATGATAACCACAATATCGTATAACTTTAAGTAAACTAGGAAGCGTGCCTTGCTCGGAAGCTAACAACATACACACAGTTTTCACATGGTAAACATCTGTCAATCTAAATTAACGCAAATTTGGTAGTACCGAGAAAAACAACTGTCATTTAACCCTTTGAACCCTGGATGCCCCACCAATTCTGAGCCCATTCCCAATAACCCTATTCCAAACAGCAAGTACTAGAAAGAACAGTAAGCTTTGTATGGACCGCAAGACTAAGGTAAGGTTACGGGACCGGTTTATCGGTCTATCGGGGCACAGCTGTTTAAGGGCGAGACCGATTTATCGGTCTTTCGGGGCACAGCTGTTTAAGGGCTAGACCGATTTATCGGTCTTTTGGGGCACAGCTGTTTAAGGGCTAGACCGATATATCGGTCTTTCGGGTTCAAAGGGTTAAAATACTATAACTTTAAACAAAAATTATGTTAGTCTTTTTTTTAAGTGTCATATTGCTTGTATGATTTTGTTGTTTGTTCTTGTTGTAAATTTGGTTTTCTATCCATCTTTTATAATACAAATTTGACGCTAGACATGCAGGACGTCTGGATGAAGAGATTCTCACATAAACATGTATAGCTACTAAAACAGCTATGAAACTATGTACATATTATTACGCATGATATACATCAAGCGTTGGTATACACAATGAGAACAAAATATGTGTTAACACGTGGACATAATACACAAAGATGTAAAATGGAGAAAAAAAAAACACCACCCACCCACAAATTATACATTGACTTTGTGCAACATGAATTTCACTGAAAACGTGTTTGCGACCCAACAAATCAACACACAAAGTGACACAAATCAACATGATCGGCATTACATTTAAGAAGTAGAAAACAACTTTGTTGTGTTTTCAAAACACTTTAAACGGTCATGACTGTACAAAAACATTGACAAAGCAGACCCAAAAAAAAAAAAAAAAAAAATCAAAAACTAACCGAGTTCAGTTTGGACGCAAATTGTTTTTGCGTAAGCAAATGCAAAGTCTTGAAATGAATATACGAATGAGAGTACCATGACGGGGTCGATGAATAAAATGTAATAAAAACGCTGACCATGAATTCCACAAGAAAATTCTTGGACACGACGACGCACCTTCGAAAGTCTGGTTTTGTTTTCCTGTTTATATTGTTTAAAACAATTTTAATCTCAGTCCTGTTTCCAATCCAGTTTCCACAATGATCATGAAATCCAGATGAAAGGTCTTGGTGGACACGACACTCATTTCATTTTATGGTTACATTTGTACTACTTTTCGAATCCATTTTTCTTGTTGTGACGGATAAAACATAATTTTCACGAACCAAGCATTTTATCCTTGCTCTTAATGCCCATTGCCTGAATCCATTTAGCAATTCTTACTTTATATTTGCACGATTTCAATTTCCTTCAAGCACCTTTCCACATATTTCATATTTAACCAGTATATGTTTTTTCTCGAGATACCTCAGTTTATTACGAGTCCTCTTTCAACTTCATTCTAACACATAAACTGGGTCTGCAGTCATCAACTTTTGCTGACGATCATGCAAGTGCCAATTTCCGATTAATGTACTTACTGTCTCAAAGAAGAAAGTTCTACAAGTCGACAGTAACAAAGCTACAACAAAATTTTATTTTTAAAAAAATTACATATAAAGCTGTTAACACATCGTATGGGAAAATATAATTTCATCGTTCAAAATATTCTGAACCATTTGCACAATGGAAGGATGGTGACTTACATGTTGAGTTTGTGCATAATTACCAAACAGGGCACTAATTAAGTGTCTGCTAACCTCTGGTTTCAAAATTCTGGCTCTTCAATTCTCACTCTGATTAAATATGTAAAATATGTAAAATGCATAATTAATATTTATGATGATGGAATAAAACCAATGGTGATGGAATTTACATAACTAGAAATCGCTAATCCATTATTTCATGAAGATAAATGCTGATGTGTATTGCACATTTCTGAAGTATGTATTTACCTTCAAGTGCAGTAGCCATTAGTAAATTATTCTTTACAGTAAGGCAGCCATCATAAGCAAAAGAGCAGAAGGATTGGATCTGACTAAAATACATCACGAAAGCAGTCTGCTAGTAATGGGTAATGTACAGCTACCTATTTTCATTATTAAATCCTAAATGGACACACACTGGACACTGCCCAAGGACAGAATACGGCGTCATAACATTGATTTGATAAATCTGCGTTGTGTGGGATCTATAAATAGCATTCGCGAAAACTTTGTGACCGATCTTACATTATGGAATATCTTACCTTGACCGATCTTACATATTGGTCTATTGCTGAGGTACATTCATATGACGAGATCAATAACTCGGAAAATACAAGCTGTTCACATATATTAAACCACCTTACTTTTGATCAGAAAAAACACCGTGATAATACTGGGAAATTATCAAATTTTCCTCCATGATCAGTATATATTATTGGATTGTCGTTGCAGATTCTACAGTATATTTATCATTAGCATTTTCGGTCAGGACACCCTAAACTTGTCGTTGATCAACCGAGATCTAAGTAAGACCCATATACAGATCTAAACCAGAGTTTTTAGATTTAAGCTTGGCGGTGGCAGCAGTTTCAATATTTTATTTTAATTCTGACCTTAACCTGATTTAATTTGATATAACATTAATTTAATTTAGTTTATTTAACTTATTATTTCATAACAGTCTAAAAGTGATTGGAAGCTTCATGTATAGTTGTTCTCTACAGTATCTTAATAATTGTCCTGACACAACAGATGACAGACCACGGAACAGATTACACTTGTTTCACGAAGCTGTCCTAAATGGACACACACTGGACACTGCCCAAGGACAGAACCACTTTTTGTGACCTACAAATGGAAGAGTTTGTTTTTCTCAAGATTTTACATAATTTACGAAAGGATTTACAAAATGCTCTTTGTACCACTGAATCATGCTCACATGAATTACTTTCAGGACTCTGAAAATATTTACTAATTTCATTACATATATTTTTTTTTCTTAAATCTAGGAATTGGAACTACGACTTGAAAAATTAACTTCCTTGAAACTGCAAAAAATTTTGTGTTTGGAATTTTCTTTTAAATGTCAAGTAGCACCTTCAAAATGTTAATGTTAAACTAATTATTTTAATTTTTTGTTATGATTTATTTGACGCTCCAGAAAAGTTTGCAAACATGTTGATTCTGGGAAACACTTTAAGATTATTTGCCGAATGAATACACACATTTGAGGGGTTTGACTTTGCAAGCGTGATTTTAATGTGAAATGAATCTAAATAATCCACGTGCATAAAACACATTTTGTTTGAATCGAAATATCCATGCCGTGTGATGCTAAAGTTCATGATTCAGCGCTATGAGATTACAAAATAAAATTTTCGTACACTGTATGAAGCAATTTGAATTAATTGTCACGTCACGACACAACACTTGTGCTAAAATCAACACAGAAGGATGGCACAAGGACCCTTCAACATCATGTAGACATAGAACTGTCTGGTCTGTCCACTTGAGCAATTTTAAAATGACACGGCATGATGTCCTTTCCCCTTCCCAACCAGACCCATCAATATTTTTATTAGAGTTTTAATGTTAATGTTTAATGGATCTCTCTGTCCATTAGTTAGCATAAATATAATATTTAAACAAAATTAAATCATGGACTGGACTTATCAATGGTTTAGAATTTGAACTAAGGATATCCTTGCCTATATATAGTGAACACATACAAATATGACTATCAAGGAGTTGTATTTCTTGAGCGATGTTTCCAATCAAGCAGTCCATGTGTGTGAAGTTTTCGGTATTTAGTTTTAAAAAAAAAAAAAAATAAACTAAAGAAAACATTGATCAATCCTCCGACCCATCCTTGAACTTTGACCCTGTGACCCCCGCCCCATGAACTATGTCAGGTCAGCCTGTCTTCCGGCTGCCGTGGCGTGTGGGCTGCAAGCGTGTTGGTTGCTAGTTTGAGCTGGCGCCTGGCGTTGTCCTGCTTGCGAAGGCTGTGTCATCTTCCCATTGGCTGCCTGGCTTGGCTGCTGTCAGCTGATTGGCTGAAGTGAGACTGGGACGCTACATGTTGGTGTCCAACACGGAGCCTGGAATAACAACAAAAATAAAGACTTTAGGTAAGAGCGTTGTCTAATTTCCGCTTCCATATATTCCCAACACTCTTTGAACTCCATTCCACAAAGCCGAAGAACATGGCATGCATGCATCAAATGACACATCTGTTTCCATAGTCTCCTCCCCTACATCATGCCACCAACTTCCACCTCCTGTGTGCTCTGAGAAATCTGCTATATGGACTGCACCTTCCCAATGAACATCATCATCATCATCATCATCATCATCATCATCATCATCATCATCATCATCATCATCATCATCATCATCCATCCATCCATCCATCCATCCATTCATTAATCAATCAATCAATCATCATCATCATCAACATCATGCAATACAATACATCTTTATTGTCCTACTTTTACATTATAGATAAAAGCGGAAAATTGCCTTTGGCACTGAGCGCAAACTTTGCCTAAAATAGTAAATGAACAGAAATAAAAACAAAATAAAAACAAAAATATGATAGGCTTACTTACCTACAACATTAACTAACCTTTAGAGTTGCGAAGCTCTTCTGTTTCATAAGCGTTCAGAGTGGCAAAGCGGTTGTCCCGCAGGTGGGTGATGTTGGCGCTGATACAGATCAGGAAATGTATCTGTGGATCAACCAACCAATACATCAATGAATCAACCAACCACCTCATTAAACAACCAGTAAACCTCTCAAGTGATCAATTTTTTAATGAAGAACATCTTAAATCAACCTACTCTGCAATTCAAACTGAAAGAAAATTAAAACGAACAGACTAGAATTTCAAGTGGAGCCAAACGTTCAAACCAATGTTGAATTACTTCTGAGGTAAAATGTTCAAACGTTTACAATAAATTGTATGCTTGTGGAAGAGTCTGCTACAGTTTAATGACAAATGTTTGAAATCACATTTCGCAAAGAGCAGATACACACAAAAAGTATGAACATATAAGCAAATATGAATCATTTAGCGTGAAACATACGTGTGTTTTTTTCGCTCTTTGATCGTGAACTCAAGACATATTTTAAACAGGAAAACGGGGTTCAGATCCTGAAAGGAAAATGTCCTCTCCGTTTTTCTCTTGAAAATTCTTTTCAACGTTTGGCATGACTTTTACATTCATCTAATCTTTTGCTTTTGAGGAAAAATAATAATTGTGGTACGTTTTTGCATCCCGAACTTTAAATTCAACCCAAAAACGAGAAGGAAGGAAAATGTGAAGTACAACGTGCGTGCATTACTTACCAGACTGACAGCCACGAACAGACAGGCCAACAGACTGACACCATAACAGATCAGGACATCCTTGGCCTGCAAAACAGTCAAACAAATCACACACCCACACGCACACACACAAACACACATGATTACATTACATTACATTATATTACATTACATGATTATTGGTTTAGGTCCAGCAGACTCTTCCGAGCCAAATCAGGACCGAACCCCCGATCCGCATAAAAAATCTGTTGAAACAACCCTAGTGGTAAAACTGAAAGCTCTCCACCAGCCAGTCACTTTATAACAAAGACATCCCACGCAGGGGACGCTGAGGCTGTACTCTAATTTATCGAACCCCCGTTTACAAAAACAAAATAGAATACAAACATCATTATAAATTATCAACAAAACACATACATATAAAATGCCTACATTGCTAAATAATAACATCATAGGAAGCCCTAGTGACCACCTGGCAGAAAGCGTCCAATATTCCCAAGCTGATCCAACAGACCTCGTACACAAATAAGGAGTCTTGTCCCGGAAGAGTTTTCAAGAAAAAATGTAGGTGACTGGTCTAGCGAAGAAGAAGATAGTATAGCAGATTGATAGAACAGAGCAGGAATGAGAAAGAGCAAATGAGAAAGACAGCGACAGTGGGAATTTAAAGCACTAAATTTCCAGAAAGTGGGGATACTATTTATGAAACCCCCAGCACCCCAACGGGGGACACACACAAACACACACGCGCGTGCGCGCACACACACACACGTTAAAACATGAATGGACTTAACGCGTTCAATGGGGAAATTATTCTACCGTGAATATTAAAGCAAATATGGCCGCCATTCTATTGCTTGCTAGCAAAATGGTAATTGATCAATATTGTGGTATCTTACCGCCCTTACAGTGATGCCTAGCCTTCTAAACAAGAGGTGGGTGTGGGTGAGAGGGAGGATAGGGGGAGGTTGGAGTAAACTCAACGAGACAAGCGTTGAAAAGAGAGGCAACCCAACGAAGCAAACTATTTTATTATGATTATCTAATATCTACTGACTACCCAGTCTTTATAGACTTTATCCCTATCTTAAACCAAATTTTACCCATGACTTAACCATATTGTTGGTAGTTTTAAATTAAATTAAATGGATAAATGTGTATGGCACCCCGGCTAGACCGGAGGTATGTATGCGGTCCCTCCTATCCCCATTTGCTTTTGTTCCATATGGTTGACATGCCACCATAGCGGGGCATAGTTTATATTTGTTGTCTTAAATTGTATAAACGGATGATATTTAGAGATTACACCCAATTAGGGGTCAATATCATCTTAGTAATAATGTTTTTGGAAAGTTATAGTTTTATGTTTAACTTATTGTATATTTGTGGTATTACGGCAGTAATCAACATATTTATCGTTAATCTAAATCACTGCTGCAATCGTATTCTCAATTTTATCTTTTAACCTTTTAACTTCTTATCACCCACATCGTTTCTTCCTAGCGTGAAAATGTAATAACTGAAGCCCCGACTCTTATTCACCCAGGATTTTAACTGTGGTCCTGAAAGGTTTTAATCATAATAAAGATTATCGTATTTTCTTAACCTGTTTTATCTACGTCCCCTATATGCTCACGTGTCCGGGGACATTAATTTACCCAACAACAACAACAACAACAACGAAGCAAAGGTCTTCACTTCGTTGGCATGGGAGACAACACACACGCACCCACCCCCACCCCACCCCCCACCCCACACAAGGCAAAGGCTTTTATTGAGATGGGAAATAACCCAAAGGCAATCGGAGTTTTTCAGAGCAACACTTTATCAGCTATATATTACGTTTGCGACGCGCACGATAGTACGTGTGAGACGCGCACGATAGATCCGATCGTTTTGTTTTGCAAAGCATTCAATAACAGAGTGTATTTACCTTTGATTTAATTTTGCGTTGTTGTTAGAAGAACCTTGGTATAATGTTGATAATTTTTGTTGATCGATATTATTGGAGAATTTTCTAGGATTGCTTGTTTATTATTGATCGAAGCGTCTAGATAGATCTACTGGTAGCGCAGAAATTCTTGCACCGTAAAGTTGTATGACGTAAGACAGTGATGACGAACCTTATCCTGATTGGTTATAATTGCGTCACGCTGGAATCTTCGAACGTTCTCTGGAGTATAGAGAAAATATATAATGTGCCGCACTGTTTCAGAGTTGATAGTTGAAAAAGTGAGAAAGTGAAAAGCGATTGGGCGATTGTATGCAGTTGTTGATGTACGCTGAATAAAGTTGGAAAAACTTCATACGTACGACGGTCCTGCCTTGTTGCTGAGTGAACAGGTTGCGCGGATAAACGAATCTGGGTTACACTTATCAGGATTCAAGCATCGGGGCTGAATCAACTACTGATAAAAACCAACAACCAATGTAACACTCTACTAGGAAAGAGACATGGTACAACCTATGCCCATGCGTAACTTGCCTTTTTCTTCTTCTTTTCTTTAGTAAATTAACGTCCCCGGACACAGAGCGTATTCACACTTTTCTGCTATCCTATGCACCAACGGGAATCCCCTCAATGAAACATACTTCCGGTTTCTTTCTCCGCGTGTTTTAGTGAGTTATTTCGAAATATTCAAGAATAATAACATGTGTCACTGGCCACCAGTATCGTACCCTCACATATATATTTTTTTGGCTGCAGCTTATTATCCCTTTCTATCGCCAGTGGCGCGCCTAAACCCTACCTACCTAACATTATTTGTGAATTTTTGAAAAATATTCGGAAAAACATAACGCCCAGATGCTGGCTCGAACCCACACCTGTCTGGCGCCATTGGTTTCTGGCTTGTGGACAAGGCAAGTTAGTCCCGCCTTAGCCCACTTGGCCACAACGCTCGCCTAACATAGTCAACTACTTCGTGTTTTGTGAAGGTTGCGACGGCGAAGCTATGGAAAACTACAAGAGTCTTCAGGTCCTGTTTCACTTTCTGTCGATGATCGACGCACCTCCGAAGTCGCCACAAATACAGGCCTCTACGATTGTTTTTTGCATCCTTTCACTGAGCATGTACTTCCTCCACCGTTTTTATACTTATCCCACTCGTTTTCTGGCTCTAACAATCGTCGTTTTCGGCAATGTGCCATATTTAAAAGTCACGCATCAAGCTTTGATAAAAGCAAAACAAGCCAGACCGGAACTTGGTTTCATTGTTGTTTGTAGATTATAGTCACACGACACTTTCGCATATAGGTGAATACTGGACCGATTTATACTGACACCAGCGGACCAGTTGTTGGTAAAGGGGAAAATAATATGATCACACGTTGACCAATCCGGATTCGAACCAGCGACCTTTCGGTTACTAGCAAGACGCTCTTACCAACTGAGCTACCAGGCCCCTCGATGGTTTCATTCTAACCTCGTTTTAATTTATAATGGCGATACCCACGAGTTTTTATGAGAGGTGCCGGAAAGTTGTGAATAGGGGACAAGGAACTTGCCTATTCAAGAACGACCAATAAATACCCGGTAAATAAATACAGTGAACCCTCGCTACTTCGCGGTTCGATATTCGCGGATTTTTTTCATTATAGTATAAAAGAAAATATATTGCGGATTTTCCGGAAAATTCGATGTTTTTTTTTTTACACGTACTGTTTTATTGCTTAACATTTGTGCCTGTGTACTGTATATTGTAGATATCTGTACATTACTGTCACTGGGTGGTTTGTTAACAGTACGTAAAGGGACGGTTTTAAAAGTCCGAATTACATGTTAAATAAATACTGTAAATATGGTGCCCCTACTTCGCGGATTTTCAGCTATCGCGGCCGGTCTCGGAACCTATTTACCGCGATAATGTTACGTTGAAACGCGTACGATAGTTCGTGTGTGACGCGCACGATATAATAGATGCGATTGTTTTATTTTGCAAAGCATGCAATAACAGAGTGTATTTACCTTTGATTTGATTTTGCGTTGTTGTTAGAAGAAGCTTTGTATAATGTTGGTAATTTTAGTTGGTCGATAATATTTGAGAATTTTCTAGAGTTGGTTGTTTACTATCGATCGAAGCGTATGGATAATTCTAGTGGTAACTAAGGAAGCTTCCATCCCAAATAAGGCTGTATGACGTGAGACAGTGATGACGAAATGTGTTTTGATTGGTTATAATTATATCTTGCCCAAACGTTCTTTATTTCTCTGGAGTTAGAGAGACTATGTAACTATGCACTGTTTCAAAAGTGGATTGAATTGTATTGCTGTGTTGATAGTTGAGAATTGTAGAGTGGAAAAAGCTATTTAGCGATTGTATGCAGTTGTTGATGTATGCTGAATAAAGTTGGAAAATTTCATACGACGACTCCAGCCTTGTTGATGATTGAACGGGTTGCGTGGATAAACGAATCTGAGTTACACCTATCAGGAGGATTCAAGCATTGGGGCTGAATCAACTACTGATACAAACAAAACCAACATCGAGTGTAACAGATAAACGAGGGTTCACTGTAAATAACTAAATAAATAAATAATATGCCATCAAAAGTGGGGCATAGTACTAATAGAACGGATTCGGATTCTTCTGAAATACGTTTCTACACCCATATAGGCGTATCGCCGATACTCAGTATGCGACAGGAAAATCCAAACCATACAAAATAGGCCTCGGTAGCAGAAAGGTCAGCAGCACGTTGTAAATCAGTGTGAGAATATATAACAGATATCACCCTCCATCAGCCTCGGTGGCTCAAGCTCTTTCCCCATGCGTAAGGGTTTTTATTACAAATACCGAAGCTTCTTTCTAGTACATCAACTCTTCGGGGATGGCCAGCATCCAAGACCTTGTCTGGACTGCCTGGCTTTTCATTCAGATAAGAAATATATAAAAAGCAGGATGTTTATATCCAAAATAGTCTATATCGTCGTAGGCATCATCATCATCATCATCATCATCATCATCATCATCATCATCATCATCATCATCATCATCATCATCATCATCATCGAGGCCATAGTGTTCATCTTGTTGTTGTTTTGTTGTTGTATCAAATTTTATTCATCAGATTAACATAAGTTGTACAGATAAAGTCAGATACATCATCATTATACACATCGTAGCGGTAGTGACAGAATTGCACAGCATAGGAATTGTGCTAGTATTAGTAAGGGTTCCAAGCACGGAGATCGGTTTTCTTATGGATGAGTTCCGGTAGAGATGATGCCGAGATGAAGACAGATGACGGCGGAAGCCGAGATTTCATTCCGATGGGCAGACAACCTAGTGATGCGGGAATATGTAGACAGAGGACCAAAAGTAACTACCATAATGCAATACAATACAATACAAGGTTATTGCTTTAGGTCCAGCGGACTCTTCCGAGCCAAATCAGGACCAGAGAGACGTTATCTTAAAATATTATAAAATGATTCAAGTCTTAAAAAACAAGCCTGTTACTCTTAAATACACAAACAAACTTTCACATGACGCCTCTTTAAGAGACTTCTTTAAAACTGATGTATTAAAAATATATTCTCTTTCTTCAATCAAATCACTAAATTCAGTCCTAACAATAAAATCCAAACTAAACAAAACATGTCGATACGATTTATATGCGATAATACAAACCAACATCATGTAAAAATTGAAACAGATGTTGACCATTACATACTTTAAAAATCTCTTTGAAAGGTATGGAACCAAAATATGTTTCCCTTTCCTCAATCAAATCAGCACACTCAGACATAAAATGTCGAACGGAAAAGGATTGATCACATGCAAAGCACCATGGTGGTTCTTCTCCTTTTAAAAGGAAACTGTGGGTGACATAAGTATGCCCAATATGAAGGCGAGATAACACTGTTTCTTCTTTGCGAGTGGATGCAAAGTTAGGCAAAGAAGTGGACAAATCGGGAAGAATTTGAAATAGTTTGTTGTTGACATGGTTAGACCAGTCAGTCTGCCACAGTCGTTTACAATAAGAACCAGTCATACAACGTAGGTCAGAGTAGGGCACAAACTGAAAAATCTCTGGAGGGAAATCAAGATGTAGAGCATCTTTAGCCGCCCTGTCTACTGCAATATTGCCGCGGATGCCCATGTGACCAGGGACCCACATAAAAACTATCTTTTTACCCTCAGAAATAAGTTGTGTATGGAGGTCATGGATCTCTGCTAGAAAAGGGTGTGATATCTTTCTCGTGGAAAGAGCCTGAAGTGCTGACAAGGAATCAGACATGATTAAAAATGAGGTTCTTTTGGATTGATAAACTTGTTTCAGAGCTAAATGAATTGCCTTGAGCTCAGCTGTATAAACGGAACAAAAATCAGGTAAACGCTGTTGCAAAGGCTGGTCTAAGTGTCTCCCGGAGACTGACGCAGCAGCAACTGAATCTCCTTTCTTTGACCCGTCTGTAAAAAGTTGTTCATATCCTTGGTATAAAGCACACTGTTCTAAATAAAGTTGGTTATATACGGTTTCAGAGGTATTGTTTTTAAGGAAAGCGGACAACTGCCAATTAATGTTTGGGGTACATAATTTCCATGGGGGAGCTTCAGTCCGAAGTTCATCGTCGTTGATGGAAGCAACATCAATGCCTGCTTTTTCCAGATGAACTTGCATTCTGATGCCAAACGGAGGGATTGTGTTAGGTTTGGATTCAAATTTCTGAACAAAATCTGGGTTGAAAACACAGTCATAAGCAGGGTTCATAGGATCAGTTTTTAATTTTAAATAGTAATTCATTGACAATTTTGTACGTCTCAGCTCCAGCGGAGGTTCGTTAGCTTCCACGTAAAGGCTTTCACAAGGGGAAGTGCGAAACGCACCCAAAGCAATGCGTAGTGCCTGATGGGCAACTGGATCTAGCATCTTAAGATAAGATTTTCTAGCAGATCCATAGACAATGCAACCATAGTCTAACTTGGATCTAATTAAAGAACGATATAACAGCAATAAAGTTTTCTTGTCAGCACCCCAGTCTGTACCACTGATAACCTTGAGCAAATTGCAGGCCTGTTGACATTTAGTTTTCAAAATTTTCAGATGAGGAATGAAAGATAGCTTTTGATCAAAAATAACACCCAAAAATTTGACTTGTTTGACCGCCTTTATTGGAGTTTTATTGAGGAGAATAGTAGGGTCTTGAATAATTCCCCGGTGCTGGGAAAAGTGAATACATTCAGTTTTTGCTTCAGAAAATTTAAAACCATTTTGTAAAACCCAGTCTTCAACGGCCTTGACACATAACTGTAGCTGACGTTCTGCAGATGCCAAAGTTTTACCTTTGGCTACCAATGCAAAATCGTCGACAAATAAAGAATTGTCAATTCCCCGTTTAACGGAACGAACAATGTTATTTATTTTAATATTAAACAGCAAGGGAGACAAGATGCTACCCTGAGGCACTCCCATCTCCTGTTCTCTCGTATCTGACAAAGATCCCCCAACCTTAACCTGAAAGAGTCTGTCCGTTAGAAAATTGGATATAAACAGAGGTAAATGTCCCTTCAAGCCCATTTCTTGTAAATCTGAAAGAATGCCATATTTCCATGTGGTATCATAAGCTTTTTCCAAATCAAACATGATGGCAACGACATGTTCACCCTGGACGAACGCGTTACGGATAAAAGTTTCCAGTCGCACCAGGTGGTCAACAGTACTTCGACCACTTCGAAAGCCACACTGAGTGTTGGATAAAATATTATTTGTTTCTAGATACCACAGTAAGCGAGAATAAACCATTCTTTCTAGCGTCTTGCATAAGCAAGACGTTAAGGCTATTGGTCTATAGTTTGTCGGGTTAGTATGGTCTTTGCCAGGTTTAGGGATGGGAACAATAATGGCCTTTCTCCAGGAGGGAGGAAAGGTGCCAGTGATCCAGAGCTGATTGAAGATGTCCAGCAGTTGAGACCGTGAGTATCTCGTTAAATGTCTGAGAAATTGATAATGTACATCATCCGGTCCAACTGCTGAATCTGCACTTTTGTTAATTGCATCGTCAAGCTCGACTAATGAAAACGGAATGTTGTAATCTTCATAATTATCGGAGGTAAAATTTAACTGTTGTTTTTCTTTACGGGTTTTAACTGTTTGAAAAGGGACAGAATAATTTTCAGAGGAAGAATTCGCAGCAAAAGAAGAAGCCAAAAGATCAGCTACTAATTTTTTATCTCCGATTACTTCACCCTGCACAGTAAGGCATGGGCTCACCTGTTTGTTACTTCTATTTTTGAGTTTGCGGACTACTTTCCACACCTTCGACAGTTTCGCTTTTGAATTAAGCGTGGAGCAGAAACCTCTCCACGATTCCTTTCTCTTTCGTTTGAAGAGCTGTCGGCATTGCGCTCGCAAACGTTGGTGGTTTTGTTTATTTTCAGTGCTTGGGTGTAAAAACATAGTTCTTAAAGCTTTTTTACGAGCTTGCTGAAGTTTTCTACATTCATCGTCAAACCAGGGTTTTTTAAGTGTGTGAGGGTTTGACGAAGTTTGCGGAATGGACTCCTTGGCACTGTTAATAACTATGTCAGTATAAAGCTGTATTGGATCTAAGGCATTTGAAAATTCCTGTTTCTTAGCACGTAGCTGGGCCTCAGACAGGTTAGAAAACAGACTCCAGTTAGCTTGTTTCAGTTTCCACCTGCCATGAGTTTGCTCAAGGTTATCTGAATCATGTTTTAATAAAACCGGGAAATGGTCGCTGCCATGGAGATCTTCTAAAACTGTCCATTTAAAATCCAAAAGTAACGAGGGATCACAGATTGATATATCAATGTGGGACAAAGAAGCAGTTCTAGAACAGGAAAAAGTTGGAGCACCCTCGTTCAAAGTTACTAGGTTTAACGAGTCTAAAATATCTTCAATTATTTTACCCTGAGAATCGGTACGATCACTACCCCACAGGGGAGAGCGTCCATTAAAATCTCCCAACAACAAAAAAGGGGGAGGTAACTGTTGGACCAAATTCTCAAGTTCACTTTTAGTTACATTTATTGATGGTGTCAAATATAGAGAACAAACTGTGAGGGATTTAAAAAGAGATACTCTAGCTGCAACTGCTGGTAAACTTGTATTAAGTAAAATTGGATTAAATGGGACATTTCTATGGATAAAGAGTGAAACGCCTCTAGAAGATAAACAATCTAGAGAGGAATAACCAGTAATATCTATAGGATGTTTTTCTGACAGGAGAGTTTCCTGAAGGGCCAATACTTCAGGTCGATGCTCTGTCAGCAGACAGCATAGCTCCTCATAATTTGCCCTTATCCCTCGGATGTTCCATTGTAAAATGGACATAAAAATTAAGTAAAAGAATGCTAAAAGTTTCATCTCCGAGAGCACAATTATGTCTCTGTATCTTTTGGACCCTCGTCCATCTCTTCATGTTCCATCAACCCCCCGAAACGGTTCTCCGTTTCGAGAGGCTGTTGGGGCTTGGAAGAAAGGGGTCCGGGCCTTTGATTTTTGGCCAAAGCCCCGGAACCCGAACTGCCAGCGGACTTCCTCCCCTTCTCCCCAGCACCAGATTTTATATCTTCCCTCTCCCCTTCACCCCTGCCAATCTTTCCCTCTCCTCCTCTGACGCTCTTCTGCTGGGTAACTAGGATTTTAGTCGCCCCAGCAACTACCCGGTCGCTAAAACCGGTCGTTGCTGGTGCGGTGGCATGAGGCCTAGCCTCCTTCGTGGCAGGAGTGACGGCTATTGGCGCGGCCGTCTGCGCGCTTGGAGTGACGGATTTTGACGTGCCCGTCGGCACGTTCTCCAGTGGATTCGGTGGGGCTGGAGAAACCCCCTTCTGGGCAAACAAAGCAAGCATCTTTTCGAGAGTATCCATCCGCTTGCACAACGTTTCCAAAATCTGTGTTATTTTACTCATGGCAGTGTCCATTGTCGGGTGTGCGCTAGGTTCCACATGAGATGTGGAACCCGCCACAGCCGCAAAGGACCTCTCTTTAAGCACCGGCCTACTTGCAAGAACTTTTTTCCTTGCGTCGCCAAAGGAGCAACTCTCAGTGGCCCGCACCTTTTGGATTTCCAGCTCCAACTGCCACTGAGGACAGTCTTTGGAGCTGGACGAATGATTCCCGGCGCAATTCACACAGCAAATCGGATTTTTGCATTCGTTTTCGTGTTTCTCTTTACCACAATCACGACATATTTCCTTGCTTTTACAGTTCTTGCTACCGTGACCAAATCTTTGGCACCGGTAGCATCGCAACGGTGATGGTACAAACGGCGTCACCTTCACCCTAAGGTACCCCACCTTGAGTGACTCCGGCAATTTGGCCATAGCGAAGGTCACAAAAAGTGTGTTGGTGGGGATACGTTGGGATCCCTTGGTGACGAAGACCCGCTGGACTGCTGTGACCCCCTGGCTGGAGAGCTCACCACGGATTTCCAATTCTGACATGTCGATCAAATCCTGACATCGGATGACTCCCTTGGAGGAATTCAACCGTCCATGCACAGAAACTTTGATTTGTCTATCAACGAAGACAGTCGAATCCCTCTTTAGAAGACTATCCGATGCCCTTTTGGTTGAGCACTCCACCAGGTAGGCCCCAGATCTCAGTTTTTTCACATCTTTGAACCCGATTGTGCAAACGGATTGAAAACCCTTCTGTATTGCGAACGGAGACAGCTTGCCTAGTGGCAAAGCCGGATCCGCCCCCTCTACAACCAAAAAACGAGGCCAGGCCCCTTCTACCCCCGATGCACAAGCTTTCTGTCTCGTGTCCATGTCACTGTCCGTGTCCGAGTCCGGTCCGTCATCACGCAGTCGTCGTTTATTTGTGGAAGCCATGTTATTAATTTATGAATTCATCCCCCCTGCTCCCCACCCACCACGGAGTCCAACAAGGGGATGCGTCCAAGCGGAAAATCCAGCAAGGGAGCGCACCAGGGCTACAGGGGGGATATACACCCAGACAATCCCGCACTGCCACTACGGTTTTGTTCAAGTTTGACCCATGAGCCGCAGCCTTCTAGCAGAGCTAGGGCAATACACGACCAGCCGCTTGACTGACGCGGGCCACGCCAGCCTCCCGTCTAGGAGAAGTCCGGGCCAAAGAGGTGTGTTAGTGTGAGGGACCGCAGTCCCTCAGTGACCTCAACCTCCAGGATCCCATTCTCCCCCGACACGGGTTGCCCTGCACGGCAAACGCAGGGGGCCAAGAGAAGGCCACAGAGAAAAAGAAGGGTAGAAAAAGAAGGAATGATGGGGAAAAAGAAGACAGGGAAAGTCCGGTAAGGCAGAAGAAAGGGAGTCAAAACTGCATAGTATACTGGGAGAATTTAAGGGTGAAGAGAATATAGGTGAAAGGACCAATAAGACAGAAACAAGACAAAAGAGAAGAAAAAGGGGTAGGCAACTTGGTCACCCAGCCAGAGAGAGGCATGGGGTCCACCCCCGGCGCGCGGAGCCGAGCCCGTGGGGGCAACTACCATAATGAAACAAAATTAATTTTCTGCGGCGAATCCATTACAATGAGAACAATAATGCAGCATACAACAGACCGTTTCCTGCTATCAGGCTGCGTTGGAATGCTGTCACTACTAGCTTATAGAGGCAATCATCTCAGCTGGCCCGAAAACAACGCTGACCCCGACAGCTTGATACACCGCTGACACTCAGCTAGGGTCAAGGTCGTAGCTATTTTATTATTATTATTATTATTATTATTATTATTATTATTATTATTATTATTATTATTATTATTATTATTATTTATGCGTCTAATCTTGACTTCACTATAGGCGCTTATATGAATACAGAACAACTGTAACTATAAAACAGAACAAAGGAAAACTCATGAACTATTAACAGTAAGCTTATATATAAAAACTCATGAGTCTCGAACACACCCACACACACCTACACACATCCACACGCGCGCGCACACACACACACACACACACACACACACGCGCGCGAACTATGACTTTTGCAGTTAGTGTAAGCGGGGCAATTTGGTGCAAGTTTGCGAGATTACCTGCCTATACAAGTATGATTGGAGGTCCAGCATTTCCCGAGGAACAATTAGGACCAAAACTTTACCCAGGAAAACACTAAACTGCAACGAATGCGGCGTTATCTAGGACAGGAAGAGAAGAATTGTTACAATATTGACTAGACTATATATTAATGTGTTGGTGTGCGAGATTGCATCAAGTAGATGCTCAAGGGAAATAACTCTCCTTCCCTTTGCAACTGGCATGGAGTACAGAAGTTGCAGTAAAAAGTAAAGTTCAGCTTCAATAAAGACAAACGATGTCATGTCAAGGATCATTTATAGGTCGAGAGCAAAGAGTATGACGTGTAGAGTGCCAAGATTTGATGGGACAATGGCGAGGGAGGATCGGAGGGAGTGATGGGAGGGGTGGGACCGGGGGAGGAGGGAAGAAGAGAGATATGTGTAGAGTCATTTCGAGTTGGGACCGGAAGAAATTTCCTGGGGTGTCCGTCAAATGATGCTGTGTCTTGGAGGAATGGTATTGATCGTATACGGTATAGTAATAGCGTGTCCTACATAAGCTTACTGGACTTTACTGCTGCTTTAATCCAGTCCACAGAATCGATACAAGACACAGAAACCTAGAGAGCATTGTGGAAGAAGTAGAAAGAAACTTTAATAACTCCGTGTTCCCAATGCAGATTTCCCATTACAGTTGACAGTACCACACCGCCTTATACTTTGAAGGCAAGGTGACAGTCTTTGTAGAGTACGTTTCTCCAATCTATATGGGAGGACCACTATTGTTTGAAAGCAAAGTTCATTGTGAACCCCGAGTTACATGAACATCCAGCGCTCCGAAACGCTGTCTCTTTCTCCAACATTGTAGAAGAAAGAATTCCGGAGGCAATAGTCTACACTCTCCAAAATGATGACCTCTACTGTTTTTAAAAACATTTTTTAGTTATTGTTTCTCTATAGCGCTTTTCCCCGCTCACGAGCTGCTCAAGGCGCTGGCCGATACAGGCTCTAACTCAAGCTATCCGAGGCGCCCACTTGCAGCCTTAGACGGTATCGCCTGACTGCTCAGGCAACTGGGCGCAATCCGGAGTGACAGGGGCTGTAGGAGAAACAGACCTGTAGTGCCGTGCTGGGAGAATTTAGATAGGTGGCACTCACCCGCTAATTAAGGCATGAGCGTCAGGATCTTTAAAAGTCCGTGCGCGCGATGGAATGCGTGCGTGCGTAGAACAGACCTCGGTTTATACGCTCTCATCGGAAAGAGTATGGGGGAGCGGGGGGGGGGGGGGGGTGGGGGGGGGTGCTTGCTTGTTCGTGCCTCAGGTTGACGTTATCAGAGTTCTGTCTAAACAGCTGGCCCAACTCCATCTCCAAAATCAAAGACGAAAGAGAGGTTCCAACTATCAGCTGTATGTAGTACTAATAATATATATATTTTTTAAATCCTACGTAGGCCACAAGACATAATACTGTATTGTATATATTGGAGCGGACTGAGGGTGAGTGCGATGATTGAGTACACCGGTGGCTACGCTGGCGCGTGATTTTTCTGGCGCGAGGTCAACACTACCACTGCCCGGAGGGCTGGGAAGGGGAGATAATTCATTCAGCAAAGGTGGCAACTCTGGGGGAGACGCAATCTTGTCGTAGTCTGGTTCTGAATCAATCCAGACAACTGCGAAGGGGCAACGCCAGCAAAGTATATATCTCCTCAAGTCCAAAGAGACACTGTCAAAAGCACTGTAAAGTATTTGGCGCGAGTGCAGGCAAGGGTTCTTTTACTAAAAATAAAAAGACATAAAATATTACAAATAATATGGAAGAGTGGACAAAATACTTAATATTAGACAAAGGGAAGCAAATGTTTGTGTAGACACAGGGTAGTCTCCCCTATCTGCCCAGAATAACATGGAGTACGTGTAGAAAGAGGAACGATAACTCAAGTGTTCCAGTGAAAAATCTTTTCTTACAAAATGGGGTAAATATTTACTAATACAAAGGGAAACAAAGCATTTATGTAAACACAGGGTAGTCTCCCCTACAAACTGCAAATAAAAATGGCACTGTTAAACAGCACCATTGAGCATGCTGAGAGCGCAGGCACAGTACGAATTTAAAAATTGATTGATTGATTGATTGTTGCTTTAGGTCCAGCGGACTCTTCCGAGCCAAATCAGGACCGGACAACCCCCGATTCGCATAAAAGATCTGCTGAAACAACCCTAGTGGGAAAATTGAATGCCCTCCACCGGGCAGTCACTTTACAATAAAGACATCCCACGCAGGGGACGGCTGAGGCTTTACCCCAACTACTCGAACCCCCGGTTACAAAAACAAAATAGAATACAAACATCATTATAAATTATCAACAAAACATATACATATAAAATGCCTATAGTGCTAAGTAATAACATCATAGGAAGCCATAGTGACCACCCGGCAGAAAGCGTCCAACACTCCCAAGCTGATCCAACAGACCTCATACACAAACAAGGAGTCTTGTCCAGGAAGAGTTTTCAAGAAAAAAGGTAGGTCATTAATCTAGCGAAGAAGATGGTATAGCAGAGTGATAGGACAGAGCAGGAATGGGAAAGAGTAAATGAGGAAGACAGCGACAGTGGGAATTTAAAGCACTAAATTTCCATAAAGTGGGGATACTATTTATACTGAAACCCCCGGCACTCCAACGGGGGTACTGTTGCCGCAGTGAATCGGTCATTCCTACAAAGGAAAGACAGGTTTTCAACTGGGGCTTTCACTTTTCCCTTTATAGGTTAGAACAATCTACAGTGGCAAGATTGCTCATGACCCCAAGGGGTACGAATTTAAAAAAGACAAACGACGCGAAGGTACGATTAAAAATTGTGGCAGAGTTTCTAATGACAAACAGAATGTGTATTCATGAAGAATTGATGAGAGATGATCACTTGGCTGTTTTGCTAAACTACACTTGCCTGATTTTGGAACAGAACAAAATAAATAAAAAGCATGGTGCAATGAATTAATCCTTGGGTAAAAAAAAAATTTTTCAAATGGAATTGATTTTATATTTAAACGAATTAAAATTAAATAATAACAAACCACTACGAACACATTTTCACTGGAAAACGAAACATAATCGAAGCTACAGACAACACTATAATAAATTTCCAACCTTCACATTTATATAGTATTTTAAAATGTTGGTTGCTATTACAACTTGGCAACTTCTTTTGAAATGTAATGATTCCTCCTTTAACGCTCGTTCACACAGGACGTAAAACCTTGTTCTGAAATTACTGATGCGCCATGAGCCGCTCTTGAGCTGGAAAGGCGCTATAGAAGAGGGATTTAATAAACTAAATCGCTCGCGTGTCCGCATACGGACGCCTGGTTGAGACCTACCACACCGCGCAGAAAGCAAGCCACAGCTCGACAGGGTGTTAAGACTCGGTGCTAGACTAAAGCGGCGACAGCAAAAGCCTCCACATACTTAGGACAGCTCAAAGTCCAGAAAGATTTAGATGGAGCGCGCGTCCGTCAGCTTCCCTTGCCCATTTTCACAACAGCAGGTCCGACCTTACATGTAGGTAAACCCGGGTTGTCGTTTAAGTTAAGAATCCTATCCTATCTTATCTTATCCTATCCCGTAACTCAAAGGTCGTTGGGGCACCACAGATGATCGTTTAACCATCGTATTCCATCTTTCTCTGTTCTCAGCAACCCTCAGGGCTTCCTTCAGTGTCAAATCAGTCCATGCTCGAATGTTGCCCTCCCACCTCTTTTTCTGTCTCCTGCTTCTTCTGCCTCCTTGCACCGTGCCTTGCAGGATGGTTTTTGCAAGGCCTGAAGCTCTGTACTGGTTACGTGGAGATACCATCGGAGTTTCCGTTTCTTCACCACTCCGAGCATGTAATCGCGTTGTCCCATGGCTTGTGTGATGGTCTGTCGGACTTCGTTGTTGGTGATGTGCTGGGTACAGAAAATGCCCAGAAGTCTTCTGTAGCACCTCATCCCCATGCTTTGTATTCTTCGTTGTAGATCTGCTGTCAGGTCATGTTTCGCAAGCGTATAGGAAGGTGGAGATGACAAGGGAGGGCAGCAGCCTTACCTTGGAATATAGACTTTTAAGAAATACCATTACTGTACATTGTTTTGCTTGCTTGTTCGTCTCTTCGCCCTGCGTTTAATGTTTTCCGAATAATAATAATAATAATAATAATAATAATAATAATAATAATAATAATAATAATAATAATAATAATAATACATGATGCTATCACGCGCTTTTTCTTCAATCGAACAAAGCGCGGCGATCTGAAGAAATCGCTATTACACTGGATTTAAAAAAAAAACACATTGTCCGCCTCTTCTATCCTTATTCAGTTCCTGCCTTCAGACGCCGTTAACGGCCTGTGGGGGAGGGGTGGGGTGGGGTGGGGTGGGGAACCAAAGCAATTAAAAAAAAGAGACACTGCGCTCCTACTCTTTCGGATGACAGTATGCTCTGTGCACGCACGCATTCCATCGTATGGACTTTAAAGATCCTGACGCTCATGTCCTAGACGAGTGAGTGCCGGCTATATAAATACACCCAGCACCGCTCTGGGGGTCCCCTTTCCGGTCGCCCAGGATTGTGCTCAGTCGTCTGGGCGTCAGACTATGCGCCCAAAGGCTGCAAGTGAGCGCCTCTGTCGGCCTGAGTTAAATCCCTGTATCGGCCAGCGCCTTGAGCGGCTCTTGAGCTGGTAAAGCGCTATATAAAAGTGAATAAATAAATAAATAAATATCCCTCTGACACAACAACACTGAAGGGTCAAAACATTGAGAGAGGGGAGGGAATATTAGATGTAGAACAGGAGAAGAGCGCGGTGGGGTGGAGTAGGGGAGTCAATGAACAAAACTGTATCCAATATTAATAATGGTACATTCTTTTAATAACCAGTTTCACGTTCTCATACTATAAAAGGAGTAATCTTACCTCATCTTTAAACCTGTCCAGTTCTACTCCGCATAGTTCGCTCTCGGGAAAACCTGAAACATAAAAAAATACGATGTTGCAAATAGCGGTTAACGTGGAAATGTTGTTGCACGTTGTGGATTTTTTTTAGCGCCCTGAGAATGTTGCCAGCGTGGAGTTGTGCGCGTAACAAGTCGACATCATCATCAACATTATCATCATCATCATAGAACTGAATTTTTCGTGTGTGAACATTGGAACGCTGTATAGGATAAAGGTTATAGGCTCAAAAGCGGAGAAAGGGAGAGAGAGAGAGAGCGAGAGAGAGAGAGAGACAGAGAGAGAGAGAGACAGACAGATCAGCATGGAGCCTTTCATCGCCTCAGTCAGTAGTAACGCTAACTCAGCACATCTTGGCATAAACTTGCGGTAGAACCCTACCAATCCATGCAGTAAAGACCGAATCTGACGCTTCGTGGTCGGCACTGGGGTGTGTCTTTGATCTTGTCAACTTTGTCAGCAACCGGTTGAATTACCCCCTTGCCAATCATGTGACCAAGATCCTCGAGCTGCTAGAAACTAAGTAGCACTTAAATGGTTTTGCTGACAACGACGCCTCCCGCAGCCGCGTGAACAATGCGCGAAGACACTCCAAATGTCGTTCCTTGATGCCGGTGCCATAGCCAAAGGTCGTAAGAGGTTCCTCATCATTCGAGAGAATATGGCTCCTGCTGTATTGAGTCCGAATGACATAACTGCAAAAACATCCTTGAGGTGTTGTGAAGGCGGTTTTCGACTTATCTTCGTAGGCCATTGGGATCTGCCAATACCCTTTGGATACATCAATCTTCGACAAGTACGTGGCACCGTTCAAGCTGGTAAAAAGATATTCCATTTCAGGCATTGGTTCAGCGTCAAAGATCACGAGGCGGTTGAGCTTCCTGTAATCAGTGCAAAACCTCGTCTTTTCCTCCTTCTTCTCTACGAGGACGATGGGCGAATTGTAGGGTGAAGTCGAGTGCTCGATGACACCCATCTCTAACATAGATTTTACTTCCTTGCCAATAGTTTCTCACTGTACGAAAGGAAATGGAGACAGACAGAGACAAAAAAAACCCAGACAGACAGGGACAGAGAGAACTGGCTAAGTAAGTCAAAAAAACCAGACAGGGACAGAGAGAACTTGGCTACGTGAGAAAGAAAGACAGACACAGAGGGACAGAGAGAACTGGCTACGTGGGACAGAAAAACCC
Organism: Oncomelania hupensis; assembly: GCA_036898135.1. Taxonomy (NCBI): domain Eukaryota; kingdom Metazoa; phylum Mollusca; class Gastropoda; order Littorinimorpha; family Pomatiopsidae; genus Oncomelania; species Oncomelania hupensis. Next base: position 60,617,537 of record CM072518.1, read on the forward strand.
ACAGACCGACTACAGCAGACAATCTTTTTCGAAGGCATGGGCAGACGACACACAAAGGAACCAAATACGGCGCAAACTAATTACTGTTCAAAACAGTCGTGTTCGCCACAAGAGACAACAGTGGACGTTGTTTCCAGAAAAGGGCATTTCCTTTTAATGTGCTGAGCAGCCATAATGAAATTTGTTCGACGCTTTATTTTTATTTTTATATTAGTTCCCGCAGGGAACTATTGTTTTTGGCGTTGTCCGCCCGGCCGGTGAATTTTAATATTTTATTCCGGTGAGGTAATGTTCCGAGAGGACTACCCCCGGCCCCGGAAACATACGCAACTTGAACGAGAAATCTCAGGATACAAAAAGCTGTGAAGTGATTAAAAAGTAGTTTCGCCTTTGGAAAAGAGGTCAGCTGTACTAACAAACTCAAAAACCTGCTTAAAGCGCTAGTCATTTCTAGCCAGCATAAACGGAGAGAGAAGAATTTTATAACAAACAGACTGGAACACAGGTTAATCTCTTTAAAATCTTTTCTTCAATGTGTGTCTGCATGATTTATTTCTTCTCTTTCTGTCTTTTCTTTCTTTTCTAACTTACTCCGTTGTTTTTATTTTTCTCTTTCTTCTTAATTTCTTTCGAATCAATCGTCAGTATTTTAACCAGGCGCAAAAAAGAAGAAGACAGGACTAAAACCTTCGACGCCCTATAAGCATGACTGCGCCATGGACTACTGAGTTTGCTTTGCTAGAAATAATGCCTTCTTATAATATTATATTCTTATTGCTAGAAATAATTTGTTATTATTATTATAAGCTCAACCGCCTCGTGATCTTTGATGTTGAACAAATGCCTGACATGGAATATCTTTTTACCAGGTTGAACGGTGCCACGTTTTTGTCGAAGATTGCATTATTATTATTATTATTATTATTATTATTATTATTATTATTATTATTATTATTATTATTATTATTATTACTATTATTATTATTATTATTTGTTAGAAATAAATGCCCTTTGGAAGAGCGACACATTGTGGGCGAAATGGGCATTGACCTTCCCTGTCCGGCAGCCCCGTGATCGATGGACGAGCTGACCACTGAATTCTCAACACACCTCCAGAAGAAAAAAAAACAACCAAAGCGCTCAAAGAGATCCCGCGCTGTGTAGTTTCTCGAGATCCGCTTACTCGAAAGAGCTATTGTGCTAACTGTTGATTGGCATTTTCCCTTCTTTTGCGCTTAAAGTATACGATCTGTTTGAAAAGCCCAGGGTAGCAAGGGGGCTTATTGATTCGTTGCTTAGTTTACCTAGCTGTAACCCCTTCCTCTTCAAATATGCGTCTTTTTATTTCTAGCAAAGCAGACACAGTTACAACATGAAATCAGGCCCATGTCCCAAGGAACATTTTAACCACCGAAACGAAGACGAATGGAGAAGAATCTAAACCAGACAAAAAACAATGTATACAATTTTAAAAAAATAAAATCGTCCTTAGAACCTTAGAAGAAATAAAAAAGATGGTGTGGGGGAGCGAGGTGGGGGAGGGGTAGGAGGGGGGGAGAATGAGGAGGAGAGGTGGAGGGGGAGTGAGGGGTGAGGACGTGGACGGCGCTGGACGTGTCACGCACGCCTCCTCACAACAGCAACAGGCCTAAATTGGCGAAAACTCTCAGCAGCAGCATCCCTTATGCCTCTCCAACGGCCTCACAGGTTGAGAGATTAGATAGATAGATAGATAGATAGATAGATAGATAGATAGATAGATAGATAGATAGATAGATAGATAGATAGATAGATAGATAGATAGATAGATAGATAGATAGCGAACGCCAGTCCATTTAAAAAAATCTAAACAAGAGATCCAGAGAAGCTGCTTGGAATACAGTTCGTTTGCGCAGCTAATTACGCATGTAACAGGCAGGGGTCGGCACGTGCTGCCGAGTCAAGGGACAGTCAAATTACTGGTGGTTGCGAAAAGTAGGGGGGTGGGAGAGGAGAGGGGAGGGGAGGGGAAATGCATATCTGCCCGAACTTCGCACACGCGCCTGTCACGCTGTATCGCTTCCTCCGTGCAATGCCAGACTTATTATTATTCCAGACAGATAACAGCTGCACACAAGCGAAGACTAGAGAATATTACAACTCTCTATCTCTCTCTCGCTGTCTCTCCCTCCCTCTCTCTCTCTCTCTCTCTCTCTCTCTCTCTCTCTCTCTCTCTCTCTCTCTCCCTCTCACACACACGCCCGCGCGCACACAAACGCGCACATGCACGTGAACACGCACATTAACGATAAGCCGGGTGTCTCTTCCGCGATGAATTAACATGTTCCACGTTTCTTTTTATTTTATAATATAAACTAAAAGGGAATGCCCACCCATTATATGAGTCACATGCTCCTTATGGAACTCGCAATGTTTAACATGAAAATGAGTGCCCAGAAAAAACACAAAATAAAACGATGGCATTAAAATGCTAAATAATACCGATATTAATCTTTCTATGCTCTTGACCTTGAGATGATCTTGACCTCGGGCTCCAAAGACACTTTTGCGATATCAAATAAACTACAGTAAAAGTTGTAAACCTATAATACACAAAAATGGTGAACTTGGGATGGCTTTGACCTTCACGTGACCTCTCATGCATGTCTGATCAAATAACCCAATGTTGTTGCATATTATGGGTTAAATAAACAGCCATTCCACTGTAAAATGACCTATTTTTGTATGTTTTTGAAAGGCCCAAAGTAACCTTGACCTTCAAGATCAAAGCAAAAACAGAGCATATATGAAAGATCAATCTATCATCTCTAAATACAACAAATTTTGACTTTCTATCTCTCATAGTTTAAGGTCAAGATCGCTTGAAATTACCTACACTAATCGAATTTTGACAGCTCCAGTGACCTTGACCTTAGAATGAAGTTGACCCAATTTATAAAGAATGCGTGTCTCATTGATATCTATTATGCATCAAAGAATCATAACTTTAATATTAAGAACCTAGAAAAAAACAACGTGAAATTTTGTGAACAATTGTAATTTTTTGAATAACATTTGTTGACCCTGGGACCTTGACCTTGAAGTGAACGAGTTTGGTGGTGATAGCTGAAATAGGTACTGAGTACTTAGCCACTTTAAAGGTTTGCATAGACAGACGGCGGACAGACAGACGGACGGCGGACACTTTGTTTTTTCAATGCCATTTTTTGGACTATTTAGGACTCATCTCGCACAGATTTGCAAAAATCTGGATTTTTTTTTGGAAGGAGGGGTGTGGTGAAGGGGGGAAAGAAAGATGGGTGGAAGAGGGGGGGGGGGCAGGGGTAGTGGTTTATTACTCTAATATCTCTAACGTGATCCGATGTCAATGAAATATACATATCACCTTACTTTGCTTGTTTTCCAAAGTCAATCTACAGAATTAGCAGCAGCGTGTTATTTATTAAAACAAATAAATAAATCAATCTATAATTTGCCAATGCGAAGTAAAGAAATAAATCAAGGGGGTTGGTCTTTTCAATGTTGCATCCGCGCTGCATTTTTATTTTAGCTCGAGATTTATAAGATTTTTTTTACTTGATTTTAATTAATTTAAACCCAACGGCAAAGGAGAAGTGTAAAACCATACATTTCATTTAATGGACGTAACTGACTGAAAGAAAGAAAGAAAGAAAGAAAGAAAGAAAGAAAGAAAGAAAGAAAGAAAGAAAGAAAGAAAGAAAGAAAGAAAGAAAGAAAGAAAGAAAAGAAGAAAGAAACAAACCAAAAAAATATCTGTCTGTCTGTCTCTGTCTGTCTCTGTCTGTCTGTCTGTCTGTCTGTCTCTCTCTCTCTCTCTCTCTCTCTCTCTGTCTCTCTCAACAGCCACCCACCATCATTTTCTTCCTACTGGAACGAAGTAGATTTAGCACATGCCAAAGTCCAAAATGATAACGTCGACTTTAATTAAACATGGATATATATAGTACCTTAAGCATTTAGAATGCATTAATTTCAAGATGATTGTTTAAAAATAAATAAGGAGAGAGAATGAGTACGAAAACGAGAAAAGAAACACAAAACACATTCAGGTTAGGAAAATGTAGACTGCACGTTTATAGAGGGAAATACGTAAGCTTAAATAGCCTAGAGAATTCAATGGAAAAGGAAAAAAATCCTATTAACTTTGAGCAAAAGCTGTCCAGTGATTCTTAAAAAATAAAGTTATTATTATTATTATTATTATTATTATTATTATTATTATTATTATTATTATTATTATTATTATTATTATAAGATATGAAACGCGACGTGCGGAAGGACAGTATAATAGGACCGACCGGGATTTAGCTCGTTCTGTTTCCCGACAACTTCAAAGTATTTATACACTTTTTAATTAATTATATATGATGAAAATATAACAACAGACGGGAACAAAGAACAGAAACAATAGAAAGAGAGAGAGCGAGAGAGAGAGAGAGAGAGAGAGAGAGGAACTTTGACACGCTGGAACTGTTTTTCATTAGGGATACAAATATTAGACTAATAGAAAGTCTAATCTTCTTATGTGCCCCTTAACAAACTAACATACGAAACCAACTATACATGGAAAGAGACAGACAGACAGACAGACAGAGAGAGGGACAGAGATAGAAACAGAGACAGACAGACAGAAAGAGACAGAGACAGAGATACCGAGAGGGAAAACACACGCACACACACACGCACACACACACACCCACACACACACACCAACGGCCTAACAAACACATAGACACAAAAAAACAAAGCAAGTACCAGGCAAAATAACCGTTTTTCATCTTCGGCCTGTGTTGGTTGCCTAGGAGACAATGGGAGGAGGACGGGTCGTGACAAAGTAGGCTAGGGACGCGACAGAATTGAGAAGGGACGTAATCAGCGTTCTCAAGCCTCTATGAACAACTTCATCAGTGTCAGCAGCGATGCCCGTCTTTCGGCTGCATTCAAAGTGAGTCTGGTGCCATTTTGGCCCACACTTTTTCCCTAAACACTTCTAATCTATAGTGCCCTCTTGGCGCAGTGGGTTAGTCGCCGGTGTCCTATGCCGAAGAACGCGGGTTCGGTCCCCGCCAGGGGCAAACTAATGTGTGACTTCAAAGGCCTCACTTCGAAGGCTTGGTTTACTTTTGGCAAAAAGCGGGTTCCTCCTAAAACTCGCTTTTATTATTACATTAAACAACGATAAAGTGGGATTTCGTTGCTCAAAACACACCGCTAAAGATTGAATTTTCAATGTCGGTTCCGACAGGAGTGGTTTCCCCTGTTTTAACGGTGCATCGATACCATAGCCGGGTGATCTTTGACCCTATTTCTGAGTGAACCACGTGACGTGTCTTTGATGTGTGGGGTAGAGTAGGGTTTATTTTATCAACCTACAACGAAAGAGAGATAGATAGATTGTTACACTCATTTGATGTTGGTGTTTTCTATCAGTATTTGATTCAGCCCCAATGTTGAAGTCCTGATAAAGTGTAACTCAGATTCGTTTATCCAGGCAGCCCGTCCAATCATCAACAAGTCAGGAGTCGTCGCAAAGTTTTCCACTTTTATTCAGCACACATCAACAACTGCATACAATTGCCTTTTCACTCTCAACTTTTTACTTTCCAACTCACTATCAACACAACACCTTTGAAACAGTGCGGCACTTATATAGTCTCTTCATACTCCCGAGCAATTTAGAACACGGTAGAATGACGCACTGCCACCAATCAAATGAAACTTCGTCATCACTGACTTACGTCATACATCTTTCTAAACATTCCAGGAACGTTCTCAAACTTCGACATCTATCAGGAAGTTTCTATCGACAGTAAACACGCAAATCTAGAGAATTCTCCAATAATATCGACTAACGAAAATCATCAACGTTATACAAAGCTTCCTCTAACCACAATGCAAACACAAATCAAAGGTAAATAAACTCTATTATTGAATACTTTGCAAAACGAAATGATTAGATCTATCGTGCGCGCTTCAGACATACTACCATTCGCGTTTCAACGTAACATAGATATTCAGTGTTTATAGGGTCCATCATAAAATGAAAGAGAGATAGATATTCAGTATTTATAGGGACCATCCTAAAACGAAAGAGAGATAGATAGATATTCAGTGTTTATAGGGTCCATCCTAAAACGAAAGAGATAGATAGATATTCAGTATTTATAGGGACTATCCTAAAACGAAAGAGAGATAGATAGATATTCAGTGTTTATAGGGTCCATCCTAAAACGAAAGAGAGATAAATAGATATTCAGTATTTATAGGGACCATCCTAAAATGAAAGAGAGATAGATAGATATTCAGTCTTTATAGGGTCCATCCTAAAACGAAAGAGAGATAGATAGATATTCAGTCTTTATAGGGTCCATCCTAAAACGAAAGAGAGATAGATATATATTCAGTGTTTATAAGGTCCATCCTAAAAACAAAACCCCTTTCCAGCAATCGTTTTACGGGTTCTATCTCTTACCGGCTTTGGCGCGCACTATTTTTAGATCCAGAATGTTGGTTGGCTAGCCAACGGCTGTTGCTATTAATAGGTGTACAAACTATGGAATTTATTCGTTAAAAAGAATAAATACACTTTCGAGAAAGTTCTTTTGGGTGTGTTTTAAGCTTATTTTTATCAGTGGCGCAACATTCACTGTGAATGTTAAAAGGATCTGTCGAGGGGGCGTATTCAAAGTGGGTCCTTTAAGTACGAGAACATTCAGGTTACCAAAGGACACCTCCTGGTACTTCGGTTTCCTCCCTCCTTTCCATAAGGGTATTGAATGGAGTCAATCTCACGTTTCAAAAATAAAACTTCAATTTCGATTTGCCCGCCTTCTAATAGCGATCCCCCCTGCCTTTACACCCCATGCCTGAATGTGTACGTGTTTGTTGTGTGTGTGTGTGTGTGTGTGAGAGAGAGTGGGTGTAACAGGTGAGCGTTTATTTTGGTTCAGATCGCCGCGTTTTGAGTCTGATTGGTGATTTGGGGGAAAGCTCGGTTATAGCATCCATCATCATTATTATTATTATTATTATTATTATTATTATTATTATTATTATTATTATTATTATTATTGTTATTATTATCATTATTATTATTATTAGAAATATTATTATTATTATTATTATTATTATTATTAGAATTAGAATTATTATTATTATTATTATTATTATTATTATTATTATTATTATTATTATTATTATAAATAATATTATTATTAACAATACTGACCATAGTTCTCCAGCTTGAAACATTGTGTCTCGTTAAACTTGCCAGTGACCATATACATCATGACCAGCAACACGATTGGCGTGGCCAGGAGCGTGGACAGCAAGATCCACAGCAGACACAGGATGTAGATGAATATCAGCAACTGCAACAACATCCACGTCATCATAAGCACCAGCAGCAGCAACAACAACAACAACAAAAGATGGGACATTAATGCATTATCACTACCAGCAAACATCCGCAAATTGATCGTCGTCGTCGTCGTCAACGTCATTATCCTCGCCATCCTCCGCAAAAGCAACATCAGCGTTTTATCCTCATCATGGTAAGCAACAACACCACCATTACATGCGAGCCTGTAGCGGGTCCTCAGTAGCACAGCGGTAGATAGCACGCCACCTTATGTTTGACTAGTGGTTTTGTACCCTGGCAAGCCAGGGTACACAGGTTGCTGTTTAAAATGTAGACAGAGAGACAACTGTTGTCTGCGAGTTTCATTTGGACGATGATACCTCCCCATATCCCCCTTGATACCTCCCCATACCCCCCCCCCTGATATCTCCCCGTCCCCCCCATGATGCCTCACCATACCCCCTTGATACCTCCCCGAACCCACTTGATACCTCCCCATACCCCCTTGATACCTTCCGTACCCCCCTTGTAACCTACCTGTAACCCTCCTTGATACTTCCCCGTTGATCGTTTCGCAGGTATGGATGAAAGGAATCGACCATCACCATACTCCCTTATATATACCCGTATCCCCGTTATGCCTACCCATGCCCCTTTAAACCTACCCGTAGCCCCCTTTTACCTACACGTACCACCCCATCCCGATCCTTGGTGGTACTACTACTACTACTACTACTACTACTACTACTACTACTACTACTACTACTACTATTGAATATAGAATAATGCAAATAGAAATCATAAAAAACACCAAGGTTTTAAAAGAAAATTTGATATAATAATAATAATAATAATAATAATAATAATAATAATAATAATAATAATAATAATAATAATAAATTAAAGGTAAAAAGCCTAAATTAAAAAGAAAAATATCCATAGTGTAGTGTAAAAAAAAATATGGTCCGCGTGAGATTTGAACTTGGGTCGCCCTGCACGGTAGGAGAATGTTTTACTAAGTAAGCTACCAAGGCTTCCTAGAAGGATCATCAATTTTTTGGTCTATATGGGAAAACATGCTGAAACCTCAATCTGATTTTTAATGGAAGCGCGGAATGAGGCTATTGCAGTTTGTGGACATTTTGTTTATTTATTTATCTCAGAAACGGTTAAACGTCCGGTAAGGAAATGTCGGCTATAACGATTTCGCTGGTTTTGAGCACACAGCAGGCCGATCCGCAGCGCCCAGCACCTGCCCAGATCAGCGTCCATACCGGACAAACTTTATAGTAGAGGCGAAGAAGGACTTCCGGCTAAGCAATTTATATATATAGATAGTGTCATGCGTGAGGATGGGTGATGTATATACTGCTTTACAGTCGAGGACCCGCTACACTTCTACAGGCACCTAACTTGAATAATGCCCATCTGCACAGAACATACTATAGTCTATTAAAAGGACCCACGTTGACCACACCCTTCGACAGATCCTTTAAACATTCACAGCGAGTGTTGACCCACTGAACAAAAAAACAAACTTTCAGTTACAACCAACAATATTAAAAAAAAAACTCTTTCGAAAAGTATAGTTCTTTTTTAAAATAAGAAATTCCGTAGTGTGTGTGGCTATAAATAGCAACAGCCGTTGGCAGACCAGCCAATATTTTGGAGCTATGAATAGCAGCTACCAAAGCCGATAATAGAAAACCCGATTAAAAAAAAACACAACTGATCGTAAGGATTTTTCGTTTTCGGTTGCTAAACTCTACCTTACACCAGACACCTAAGACACATTCTTTAGCTTCGTTGTTGGGTAAGATTAACGTCCCCTAACACCTAGGCATATGGGGGACATAAAGCTTCGTTGTTGGGTAAGATTAACGTCCCTTAACACCTAGGCATATGGGGGACATAAAGCTTCGTTGTTGGGTAAGATTAACGTCCCCTAACACCTAGGCATGTGGGGGACATAAAGCTTCGTTGTTGGGTAATATTAACGTCCCCTAACACCTAGGCATGTGGGGGACATAAAGCTTCGTTGTTGGGTAATATTAACGTCCCCTAACACCTAGGCATCTGGGGGACATAAAGCTTCGTTGTTGGGTAATATTAACGTCCCCTAATACCTAGGCATGTGGGGGACATAAAGCTTCGTTGTTGGGTAAGATTAACGTCCCCTAACACCTAGGCATGTGGGGGACATAAAGCTTCGTTGTTGGATAAGATTAACGTCCCCTAACACCTAGGCATATGGGGGACATAAAGCTTCGTTGTTGGGTAAGATTAACGTCCCCTAACACCTAGGCATATGGGGGACATAAAGCTTCGTTGTTGGGTAAGATTAACGTCCCCTAACACCTAGGCATATGGGGGACATAAAGCTTCGTTGTTGGGTAAGATTAACGTCCCCTAACACCTAGGCATATGGGGGACATAAAGCTTCGTTGTTGGGTAAGATTAACGTCCCCTAACACCTAGGCATATGGGGGACATAAAGCTTCGTCCCCTAACACCTAGGCATATGGGGGACATAAAGCTTCGTTGTTGGGTAAGATTAACGTCCCCTAACACCTTGGCATATGGGGGACATAAGGCTTCATTGTTGGGTAAGATTAACGTCCCCTAACACCTAGGCATATGGGGGACATAAAGCTTCGTTGTTGGGTAAGATTAACGTCCCCTAACACCTAGGCATATGGGGGACATAAGGCTTCATTGTTGGGTAAGATTAACGTCCCCTAACACCTAGGCATATGGGGGACATAAAACTTCGTTGTTGGGTAAGATTAACGTCCCCTAACACCTAGGCATATGGGGGACATAAGACTCCATTGTTGGGTAAGATTAACGTCCCCTAACACCTAGGCATATGGGGGACATAAGGCTTCATTGTTGGGTAAGATTAACGTCCCCTAACACCTAGGCATATGGGGGACATAAAGCTTCGTTGTTGGGTAAGATTAACGTCCCCTAACACCTAGGCATATGGGGGACATAAAGCTTCGTTGTTGGGTAATATTAACATCCCCTAACACCTAGGCATATGGGGGACATAAGGCTTCGTTGTTGGGTAAGATTAACGTCTCCTAACACCTAGGCATATGGGGGACATAAAGCTTCGTTGTTGGGTAAGATTAACGTCCCCTAACACCTAGGCATATGGGGGACATAAAGTTTCGTTGTTGGGTAAGATTAACGTCCCCTAACAACTAGGCATATGGGGGACATAAAGCTTCGTTGTTCGCGGTACCCTTTTTAAATGGATTGTTTCGGCAGTCGCGTGCTACCTACCGTAGCCAACAAACTATCTGCGCAGTGCATGTTTTCAAACACAAGACGTAGCTTACGAGGGGACATTTATTAATAGGATAGACTAGGGTGGGATGGGGGTGGAGGTAGGGGGTATTCTGCCACTCGAGTAATAATGGAAGACAATCCGAAGGGACATAACTGCAGCTATCCAGTCCAAATCCCTCCCATCCCATCCTATCCTATCCTATCCAGTAACTCGAAGGTCGTTGGGGCACCACAGATGATCGTTTAACCAGCGTACTCCATCTTTCTCTGTCCTCAGCAGTCCCCATGGCTTCACTCAATGTCAAGCCAGTCCATTCACGAATGTTGTCTTCTCACCTCTTTTTCGGTCTCCCTCTTCTTCTGCCTCCTTGCACCGTGCCTTGCAGGATGGTCTTTGAACTTTTTGTGGTACCAACCTGTCAGTTAGCGAGACCCGAATATAATTTGCAAGCGCCTGTGGAGAATCGCTAAACCCGAAGTAATAAAGGGTTTTCCCGGTGGTGACGTAGAAACGCAGTACAAGACTGGTTCAATTGCGTTTTCAATCGCACTCTACAATCTCCGGAAATATGAACTTTGCTTGGGGCATACGGTGGTCCTAGTGCGGTTCTAAAGAAACTATAGCTTGGGTATAGACTGGAACCCCAAAAAGGCGTTTCTGGCGAGGTTAGACGAGAACCCATTTAATATGCTACTCCTAATGTACGCGCTAGCTAGCTAACACACATATACACGCGATAAGAAGGTGGAAATAGAATGAAAAGGAATGAGTGTGATAAGGAAGTACACCTGCCGCTGTTCACATTGCCAAAAAATACCCCCACAACACGCGTTGCATTGGTCCAATACCCGTCAGGGAGACGGTTCTTTGTTTGCGTGTTCGTGCGTGTGAGTTAAACGAGCGAGGTGCACACTTATACTGCTGGCAGCAGGTGGACCTGAATGTGACTGTGATGAGAGCGTGTATGTTGGTACAGATCGCAGCGTTTTGAGTCTGTTTGGTGACTTGGAAAAAGCGCGGATATATAACATTCGTTATTAACATTATTAGTTAGCAGTAGTAATATTGGTCTTAGTATGAGTATTTTTTTACTGACAAAGATGTTAAATCCGCGGGCGCATCTGTTTTTGGAGGAGGAGTTGAAGATGCGGCGGCTGGTGGGGTCGGTGGAGATGTGGCCGGACACCAAGAAGAAGGTGCCCAGTACGAACATGGATACCACCACGCCTGTCACTGAGAACTCCATGAACCACATTCTGAAACACCACAATAGAAAGAGAATTACAACCAATATTGAGCAGGTGCATAGACTTCTTTTGTAAATCGAAGTCTTCGTCGTCGTCAATCAACATCATTATTGTCATCATCGTCATCATCATCATCATCATCATCATCATCATCATCATCATCATCATCATCATCATCATGATGTAAAGCCAAAAGAATTTAATCCAACAACTGTGTCGGGTGCCGTCCTCGTACCAGCAACAACAGCAGCAGCAGCACCACCTCCACCACCTCCACCACCAACAACGCACCAACGCCACCACCAATATCAACAACATTGCCAACCTGCTACCTGTTATTCTCTTAAGACTTGCCTTACCTTACTTTTGATCAGGGCAATGTTTACAGATTTTCCCTGATAATGAGACAGCCGCACCCCTAGCCAACGGTCTTGAAGACTCAACTCCCGCCACCCCCCACCCCCTCAGACACCCCTTTCAGCACCGTCCAACACCTCTGATCTCATCTTCCTCTCTCTCGTTTCCAATCAACCACTCCATCCTAACACAAAGTTTGGAAAGTGTTGACAGGGATGTACCAAATTACATTTTTAGTTCTGCGAAGACTGCAGGACTTTAAAGCAAAGGTAAAAAGACATTAGAAAGGAAAAAGAGGGTTTAATGACTTCAAAGCATGGAACTAGCGGCAATAAAAGCCACAAACACCTTTAAAAAAAAAAAAAAAGCACGTTTTGATATAAACCACCTCGCGCTCTCTTTGAAGATAGAGTCCCAGACGCTTGAGGTGCATAAATAAAATTTAAAAATTTACTCCGCTTTCATGTTTGTAGTCAATGAACGAATTTCAAGGAAGCTTGGCAGTAAACAAGAATTTAGTGCTTTGTAAATCGCTATTTAAAAAAGACGAAAATAAAATTTAAAGGCCTATACAAAATAAAAGATAACAATAAAACTATTAAAGATGGAAATAAATAAAAGAGTGAGTGTAAGTCTCTCTCTCTCTCTCTCTCTCTCTCTCTCTCTCTCTCTCTCTCTCTCTCTCTCTCTCTCTCTCTCTCTCTCTTTCTCTCTGTGAGTGCATATATCCGGGGGTGTGGAGCAACGAACGGTTTTTGTTTTAAAGGAAAAAAACAAACCCAATAAACAAATCAATAACTAAAACAACTTATCACTTTACTGACTCTTCCCTTTAGAAACCCTATGCTGCCTGTCCTTTCATAGACATTTCACCCTCCAAACCTCATCCCACCCCTCCATACACACACACCTCCACCCCACCCCAACCCACCCCACTCCAGTCTTTACCATTGTATGTCTTTTGTTTTTCGTGCTTGTCAAGTTCTGATTTTAGTGGTTAGGCCATTCCTCGTCTATTTCACTAACCTCGCGTAAGTCCTTCAACACCAAAGTCAATAGCAGCCGTCCTGATTGAAAAGCTGCTCTTCCCATGCTAGCACACGCTCATGAATATTCACAGAGGTCAAGAGGGCACTGACAAGCTCATTTATTGGACGCGCTATCCCCCCCCCTCCTCCCCACCCCCACCTCCCTCTGCTAGTGGTAAGTGCTACGTTGTATAGCTTCGAGGACACCCGAATGAATGTCGCTGGCAAAACGGTACCGAGGTGTTCCTCTAGGTACTCCGGTTTGCTCCATCCCTTTCAATAACGGTATTGGTTGCAGGCAATCGAAAATGTCAAACATAAACTCGGATTTCCTTTGTCTTTTAAATGGGTCTTCCTACCTGTACACCACATGTTTGACTGATAAATGTGTGTGTGTGTGTGTGTGTGTGTTTTGTGTATGTAATTGGAGTGTGTATAACAGGGTAACCTGTATGTTGCCAGTATGGGGTAGTTCTCCAACAGAATTTCTGCAACTCGAATAGGGACTGTCTGCTCTCTTAGTACTTTTTGCAATGATGTTGTTACAGTTCCTTTCAAACTTTATAGTACACTCTCAATGGTTTACTATTATTATCAGTATCATTCCATCTTCCTCCTCCTCCTCATTATCATCATCATCATTACTACTATCATCAGCATTTGGTGGTGAAGTGGACCCCTTGCGGTCGGCTGGATGCAGCATAGAATTTTAACTGTATCGTCGTCGTCGTCGTCATCATCATCATCATCATCATCATCATCATCATCATCATCATCATCATCATCATCATCATCATCATCATCTTCTTCTTCTTCTTCTTCTTCTTCTTCTTCTTCTTCCGCCGCAGCCAGCGTCATCCCACCCGGTGTCACGTGGGGTTTATGGGCTCTGCACAATGGAATTATGGACCCTCACGTTTATTCGGTGGGAACTGCTAGTAAGTCACCCTATGAATTACTTTAATAAATTTATTTGTTTAGCTCGTTCTGTGTTAAGGTTGGGGTACAGAAATAGATAGAAAAATGGTAAGAGATTACTGTCACACTAGCTTTCACACGGCTATGAATCATATGTAGACCAGGCACTTGATAACAGTTAAAATCACACATTTATTTCTTCTACTCTATACAAGATTCTCTAAGTACTAATCTAACTTAAAAAGTCTCAGTCACTGCTAATAGTTCGATCGCTGATAGTCTAGGCAGCTGTTATATCTTCCTCGGGCACTTGCTACTAGATTGCATGTAGATTTGGACTACTGTGGTCCGTTTTACAGTTTCTGAAGAGTTGGACTACTGTGGTCCTGTTATGATCAGTTTAAGTGCACCTTCGGAGATTACACTTAACTTTCTGATGGTGCGGTCGAAGTCCTTCTGTGAGGTAGCTTCTGGTACACCTTTGTCGTTGTGTAGTTGGGTTCCCTTGCCACGCTGTGGGGTCTGACAGGGTGTTTTTCAAGGTAGCTCTTTCCGGCTTGTGCGGCAGAGTCTCCTCAACCAACTAGTCGTTTCTGTGGAGTGGGGTGCACAGGATAGCTCGGGATAGCTCGGGATAGCTCGCCTGCTCGTCTGTAATATAAGAGACGAAATTCTGCACAACCCTGAATAATCGGTTTGTGCAGAGCGTCTCACTGAAAGCCAAAGTAGCCCTCAGTGATAGCTCCACATCTCTATACATAAGCGACGAACATTCTGCTACTTCCGGGTTCCACTGGAATCTCAACTCTAAATTCCTATACATACATAAATATCAATCGTGGCTAACTATACACATACAGAATTAATAATATTATAAACATTCCGTGGTACAGCCACTGGTCTGCAAACATACATATAAGTTAAACAACAGTGGTTCCGTACGGGATACAACATGGCGGCGCAACCGGTCGTGTTTCGCCTCGTGGTAGGCTCTTCCACGTGGTCCCGCAAATTCGGATTAACAATTCACATTTATGCATAGCAAATTCTTCAAACATAATTTCAACAATCATATAAATATATCACGATGAAACAGAAGGGTGTTCATTTACCTGTTTGACAAGTTCAGGCCCGTTGTGACTTAATAGAATTCTGAGATTCTAAGTCCTGCTTCCTGGTCTATGAGTGAAGATAGTTCTCTGCTAGCTAAGGAGATGTTACTTCTTCCTCGTCTCACACACGACTGATTCAAACTGCGCTAAGATCTGACACAGTCAGAACTGCTCTACCCACTGAGCCTGCTCTGATTGGTCAAAACGGTCCGATTCAAAGCTCAAGTGCTGACTCACTGCGGAGAGTGGGTCGGGCTCGCGGTGTGTACTTGCTGTGTAATTTACTTGCTGCTGTGTACTATACTAACTCTCTACTGTTACAATTACTTACACAAGGCTAAATAGTCAATGAGCAGAGTTAAACTAGCCAATTCATGACAGGCTCCCTCAACTGAAAAAAGGCGATGACTACTGGATTCGACCTTTTTCTACTACAGAGCCTAGTTTAACACTGCACTATCCTAGGGTCCTATTTACACACTAGTTAAGTTGCTCTACCTGAGCTGCAATGCTGTGCCAGGTAGCTATGGACACTAGTGACAGGGTTTTATTGGGCGGGGACGAATTCTGGTGCTGTGGCCCTAAGTTGTGTTGGGTGGGCGACAGCTGCTGTGTCCTCCACGAGATGGCGACTGAGGTAGTCGGCTCCGTGGTTCTCTTTGCCGGGGAAGTACTCGATTTGGAATGAGTATGCCTGAAGGGTGAGTGCCCATCTCATCAGGCGAGAGTTCAAAGACTTGGAGGCTGCCAGGAACGATAGTGGTTGGTGGTCCACCTGAACTGTGAAGTGGGTCCCATACAGGTAGAGTTGAAACTTCTGTATGGCCCAGACTAGTCCAAGACATTTTTTCTCCGACGTGGCGTAGTGGGTCTCGGCGGGTCTCAATTTTCTGCTGGCGTAGGCGACCGGGAATAGCGTCTCTGCATTCTTGGGGTCGCGCTGTAGCAGTACTGCTCCGAGGCCTAAGTCGCTGGCGTCGGTGCGAAGCACGAATGGCTGAGTCAAATCGGGTAGGTGGAGTACTGGCGCCGATGTCATTCTGTCCTTGAGTGTTTGGAATGCTGTCTCACATTCCGCTGTCCAAACTACTTTGTCCGGGGCGATTTTCCGGGTTCCATTTGTCAGTGGCACGGCGATGCTGTTGTAGTTGGGGATGAACTTCTGGTAGAAGCCGCAGAGTCCTAGAAATGACTGCACTTCCTTCTTTGTCTTGGGCCTAGGAGCGTCGAGTAGGCGTTTCACTGTCTTTTCTACCGGTCGCAGGCTTCCTTGACTGATGGTGTGTCCCAGAAATTCTAGTTCTGTGAATCCAATCTGACATTTGGTGGGTCTTGCCGTCAATCCCGTGTCTCTGAGGCGGGCGAGTAGTTGTTGTAGGAGCGTGACATGTTCCTCCCACGTAGGTGTAGCGATGAGGATGTCGTCCATAAACGAATGTAGGTGCTCGCTGCTCAGGGGTGCCAGGAGTTTTCGCATCATGGCGCTGAAGATGCTGGGTGCGTTGTGGAGTCCGAATGGAAGCACGTTGAATTCGAAGTGTCCTTCCATAGTGCTGAAAGCTAGGTACTTTCGGACTTGTGGTTGTACGGGTATCTGGTAGTATCCTTTGCTGAGGTCGATGCGTGAGAAGTACTTAGCGCGCTGTAGCTTGGCAAATAGGTCTGTCTGGTCTGGGAGTGGCTCTGGCTGGAACTGCGTTACCGCATTCAGGAGTCTGAAGTCGATGCACAGTCGATGCTCTCCGTTGGGTTTTCGCAACAATACCGTGCCTGCGCTGTAGGGTGAAGTAGACTCTGAGATGATTCCGGCTGCCAGTAAGGTGTCTATCTCTTCCTTGATGGCTCGCTGCTGTGACAGTGGCATCGGGTAGAGCTTCTGGCGGACGGGTGTTGGGTCGGTCACCGTTAAGGTTACTTCGACGAGGTCTGTCCTCCCTGGTCGGTCTGTGAGCACAGTCTGATGTTGGCGAATGACCTGTAGTACTTGCTGTCGCTGATTAGCGGCTAGGTCTCCGTTGAGTATCACGTCTTTGTAGGTTTCTTTGGAGTGCAGGGGATACTCTACTGCATTGGTCTCCATGCTTTCTCCTTCTTCCGCGATGGCGATGGCTAGCAAGTTGTGAGTGCTGGGGGTCGCTGGTCGGTCCGTATACTTCTTAAGGAGATTGATGTGGTGGTATCGGGCTCTCCCGTTCACCTCTACTTGGTAGACTGTCTTGGATTTCTTGGCAGTCACCCGGTACGGTCCTCTCCAAGCGATGTCCAGCTTGTTGGTTCCACTTGGAAGTAAGAGTAGCACTTGATCGCCGACTTGCAGTTCTCGGTCCTTCGCGTGGCGGTTGTAGTACTTCGCCTGACGGGCTCTTGCCTTCTTCAGAGCTTCACCAGCTTTCTTCCACGTTGCTTTGAGGGTTTCCTGCAGGTCTGCGACGTACTTGGTGGCACCTCTTGGTGTGTCGTCTATCTTGGCCTCCGTCCAACTTCTGCGTAGGGCTTCTAGCGGTCCTGCTAGAGGTCTGCCGAATAGCAATGTTGACGGGGTGTAGCCTGTGGCTGCATGGGGCGTTTCTCGGTATGCGAACAGTGCCGCATTCACGTAGGTGTCCCACGCTTCTGGATTGTCGTCGGCGACTTTCCTGAGTATGGTGAGAAGGGTTCCATTCAGTCTTTCTACTTGTCCGTTGCTGGCTGGGTGGTATGGTGGTGTGCGAATGTGATGAACTTGTATCAACTCGAACACGTCTTGCATCAGGCGGCCGGTGAACTGAGATCCGTTGTCCGTTCTAATGCTGTCCGGGAATCCGACTCTGGTAAAGATGGCGATGAGTGCATCTGCGATCTTCTTGGTGTCGATCGCTGGCAACGGGACGGCTTCGCACCACATCGTACATGCGTCGACGAGTGTGAGTAGAAATCTGTTCCGCTTCTTGGTCATGGGCAGTGGTCCTACTATGTCTACTGAGATTTGCTGGAATGGTACGCCGACTACTACCGATGGTCCTAAGGTAACTGGTACGGTGTGATGTCGCGGGGAATATCGTTGACATTGGTGGCAAGATTTCACGTAGCGCTTGACATCCTCCGTGATTCCTGGCCAATAGTAGTGTGCGCTGATTCTCTGCACTGTGGCTCCAATTCCCATGTGTCCGCTGAGTGGCATGCTGTGGCCTAATTCTAGTACTTGGGCTCGAAGGGTGGCTGGTAGTACTAGTTGGGTGTGATCTCCATCTCCTTGTCGATGTAGAACTCCCTCTTCCATGTAGAAGTCTCCCTTGTGCGGGGGTGTGTGCGCCTTGGGTAGCTTCTGGAAGCACTTCGCTATCGAGGTGTCTTCTTTCTGTGCTGTTTTGATCTCTTCGAGTCCTGGATTCGGAGCAAACTCGGGCTGGGGTGGTTGGGTTTTAGCTTGGGCCCTGGTTTGCACTGCAGCTATCTCTACAGTTTTAGGGGGCGTGCCTAAGAACACATACCTACAACCTAGCACTAGATCATACAGGGGTTTCTGTAAAACAGCTGCTTGGATTCGTCCTGTGACGTACCTACTCTCTACTTCGATCCATGCTATTGGGCAAGTAGTCGTCGGTTTCGTCAAGTCTGCTCCTTGTAAGTCGACTGTCTTGTCTGTCAAGTCCGCGCGCGATACAAGAGATTCGCTAACTATCGCGTCGTATGATAGACCTGTGTCATACAGACAGTTCGCTTCTTTTCCGTTGACCTTGACCGTGTCTGTCACCGAGGGGTGATCTCCGATCGTGTGTGGCTTGTTACCGCTGCTTTGAGTTAGAACTCTGTGCGCTGGCCGGCTTTCGCGCTCTTCCCTACGTTGTGCGGCCAACTTGAAACATTCTGCGGTAGAGTGATTGTTTCTATTGCAGAACGAACAATACCGTCTCTGTTCTGCGGGACCTCTTTTCCCGAATTCCGCGTTGGGTTTTTTATTTTGCCCAGGTCTGGGGTTATTCGGCTTATTCGCGGTGCGCTCTTCCCGGTTAGGGCTTCGTTTCTGTGCCTCTTTCCCGTTAGGCTTTAGGTCTCGCCTGAAGCTCTTGGCTTCTCCGTGTGCGGCCACGTACCTATCTGCGACCTTGACCAGATCTTCTAGTCTTTCCGCGCCCTGCTCTACTGAGAATGTTCTCAGCTCGGGGGTCATGGTTTCCCGTAGCTGTTCCCATACTAACAGTTCTGTCAGTCCATCATACGTCTTAGCCGTGGCTGACTGGCTAATCCACTTATCCAACGTTGTGGACAACCGATCCGCGAACTGCGCATAGCTCTCTCCTTTCACTCTCCGATTGGTGCGGAACTTTTGCCGGTAGCATTCTCCTGTCAGTTCGAATCCCGTTAGGAGTGCCTCTTTTACTTTGTGATAGTCAGTCACTCTGTCAGTCGGTAGCTTACTGTAGATGTCATAAGCCTTTCCTCTAAGCCCTTGACTAAGCTTAAAAGACCAATGAGTGGGATCTAGTTTGTACTCTGTTGCTAGACGCTCAAACCTAGTCAGATAGAGATCTAGACCTTCTTCTCTCTCATTGAATGTCCCCAGTGGAAATGACATTCCTTGTACAGGGTTGGATGCTACCTCTAGCTGATCTGAGTGGGGAGGGGTTGAGGAAGAACTTGAAGCTCCTGATTCCAATCTTTTCAATTCTAACTCATGCTGTCTGTCTTTTTCCTTTTCAGCCCTCTCATACTCCCATTTCCTAACTTCTGCTTCTCTCTCTGCTGCTAATGCTGCCTTCTTCTGTTCTACTTCTAATTCTAGTTTCTTCTGCTCTCTTGCTGCTTCTAATTCTGCTTTTTTCTGCTCTGCTTCTCTGTCTAGTTTTTTCTGTTCCCTCTCTGCTGCTCTCTCTGCCTTAGCCTCCTGTTTCTCTACCTCTGCATTGATATACGCAATTAGGTCTGCCCCTGCTAAGTGTAAAGCTTCTCCTAGTTCCTTGAAACGCAATCTCAAGGCCACTGGGTCCGACATTGCCAAACTGTCTATGAACAACCTCTGAATCAAGTGGAATACCAAAGCACTAGCAATATTGCAATTCAATAACAACAATGCAAAGACCATAAACTTCTCAATCAATAATAGAATAAAACAAGAGTCAAATGGCATACAACAGTTACTTAAGCAAAACCTGCAAAAGAACAATGCAACATACAGGCACAAAAATATTTGAAGCAAAAAAGTTTTTAACTAAAGAATAGTGCACCCAACTGATCAGTGTTATACCCTTACACTATTCTAAGTTATTCTACTTCTACTGTTATCTAATTTTATTGTACTTAGGTCCGGTTATACCCAATTCCTATTATACACAGATCCTGGCAGGCTCGCCAATTAAAGTGTCACGTGGGGTTTATGGGCTCTGCACAATGGAATTATGGACCCTCACGTTTATTCGGTGGGAACTGCTAGTAAGTCACCCTATGAATTACTTTAATAAATTTATTTGTTTAGCTCGTTCTGTGTTAAGGTTGGGGTACAGAAATAGATAGAAAAATGGTAAGAGATTACTGTCACACTAGCTTTCACACGGCTATGAATCATATGTAGACCAGCCACTTGATAACAGTTAAAATCACACATTTATTTCTTCTACTCTATACAAGATTCTCTAAGTACTAATCTAACTTAAAAAGTCTCAGTCACTGCTAATAGTTCGATCGCTGATAGTCTAGGCAGCTGTTATATCTTCCTCGGGCACTTGCTACTAGATTGCATGTAGATTTGGACTACTGTGGTCCGTTTTACAGTTTCTGAAGAGTTGGACTACTGTGGTCCTGTTATGATCAGTTTAAGTGCACCTTTGGAGATTACACTTAACTTTCTGATGGTGCGGTCGAAGTCCTTCTGTGAGGTAGCTTCTGGTACACCTTTGTCGTTGTGTAGTTGGGTTCCCTTGCCACGCTGTGGGGTCTGACAGGGTGTTTTTCAAGGTAGCTCTTTCCGGCTTGTGCGGCAGAGTCTCCTCAACCAACTAGTCGTTTCTGTGGAGTGGGGTGCACAGGATAGCTCGGGATAGCTCGGGATAGCTCGCCTGCTCGTCTGTAATATAAGAGACGAAATTCTGCACAACCCTGAATAATCGGTTTGTGCAGAGCGTCTCACTGAAAGCCAAAGTAGCCCTCAGTGATAGCTCCACATCTCTATACATAAGCGACGAACATTCTGCTACTTCCGGGTTCCACTGGAATCTCAACTCTAAATTCCTATACATACATAAATATCAATCGTGGCTAACTATACACATACAGAATTAATAATATTATAAACATTCCGTGGTACAGCCACTGGTCTGCAAACATACATATAAGTTAAACAACAGTGGTTCCGTACGGGATACAACATGGCGGCGCAACCGGTCGTGTTTCGCCTCGTGGTAGGCTCTTCCACGTGGTCCCGCAAATTCGGATTAACAATTCACATTTATGCATAGCAAATTCTTCAAACATAATTTCAACAATCATATAAATATATCACGATGAAACAGAAGGGTGTTCATTTACCTGTTTGACAAGGTCAGGCCCGTTGTGACTTAATAGAATTCTGAGATTCTAAGTCCTGCTTCCTGGTCTATGAGTGAAGATAGTTCTCTGCTAGCTAAGGAGATGTTACTTCTTCCTCGTCTCACACACGACTGATTCAAACTGCGCTAAGATCTGACACAGTCAGAACTGCTCTACCCACTGAGCCTGCTCTGATTGGTCAAAACGGTCCGATTCAAAGCTCAAGTGCTGACTCACTGCGGAGAGTGGGTCGGGCTCGCGGTGTGTACTTGCTGTGTAATTTACTTGCTGCTGTGTACTATACTAACTCTCTACTGTT
Source organism: Oncomelania hupensis (assembly GCA_036898135.1). Lineage (NCBI taxonomy): Eukaryota > Metazoa > Mollusca > Gastropoda > Littorinimorpha > Pomatiopsidae > Oncomelania > Oncomelania hupensis. Next base: position 60,639,698 of record CM072518.1, read on the forward strand.
ACAATTACTTACACAAGGCTAAATAGTCAATGAGCAGAGTTAAACTAGCCAATTCATGACACCCGGTACACATTGGTCGAAGGTTGCCAGAAGCATGTTTTACTTGTCGCCTCAACAGGCGATGAAGCATGCTCTCATGCTTCAGAGCACTGCTTCCTACACGCTTCAAGCGCTATAGTGACGGGAAAAGCGCAATTTCACTGTAAATATATACAGAATGTGGCTCTACACACAATCCGCCCTTTCCGTCTCAAAAACCCAATTGCCTTGTTGGATTCTTAAATTGCATGAAACCAAGTGAGGACACTATCCGGCGTCAACAAACGGTTCAAAAACATTGTCAAACGGTTCGTAAAAGACAGTTGACCTAGAAACTAATACAGTTTGACCTAATTCGTCCCCTAGAAGAGACGAAACTTACATTTGTCTATTTTCATGAGTTCACTGCAGTGAAATTGCGCTTTTTCCGTGACTATAGAGCTTGAAGCGTACAGAAATCGGTGCTCTGAAGCATGGGAGCATGCTTTATCGCCTGTTGAGGCGACTAATAACGCATGCTTCTAGTAGCGTTCGACCAATGTGTATCGGGTGGTCATCCTCATCATTCGCCGCCGCCGCTTCTGTATGGCGGCCTACTAACGCCAAAACCTGATAATAACAATAATGTGATAATTACAAATATCAAGGGATAATTACAATTATCAAGAGATAATTACAATTATCATTGAAAATTACAAATATGTTTGTGTGATCATGTTTAATTTTCAGGTTTGGCTCTATCAAACCGCTTGGAAATGCGCCAAAACTGACAATTGTAATTATCACATAATAATTAAAATTTTCACTTGATAATTATAATTTTCACGTGATCATGCTTAATTCTGGTAAGGCGGCTTACTAGCGTCAAAACCTGCAAAACTTACATGTATCAGTGATAATTGTAATTAACACGTGTTCTGTGTGATTCACAGAGTATTACGTTGAAACGCGCATGATGGTGCGTGTGAAATGCGCACGATATTATGTGTGAAGCGCGCGCGATAGATCTGTTCGTTTTATTTTGCAAAGCATGCAATAATAGAGTGTATTTACCTTTGATTTGAGTTTGCGTTGTTGTTAGAAGAAGCTTTGTATAACGTTGATAATTTTTGTTAGTCGATATTATTGGAGAATTCTCTAGATCTGCTTGTTTACTATCGATCGAAGTTTCGGGATATTTGAGAACATTCTTGGACAGAAAGAATGTTGTATGACGTAAGTCAGTGATAACGAAGTTTTATTTGATTGGTTGTAGTGCGTCATTCTGCCGTGTTCTAAATTGTTCGGGAGTATGAAGAGACTATATAAGTGCCGCACTGTTTCAAAAAAAGGTTGTTGTTGTTGATATTGTTGTTGTTAGTGAGTTGGAAAGTAAAAGTTGAGAGTGAAAAGGCGATTGTATGCAGTTGTTGATGTGTGCTGAATAAAAGTGGAAAACTTCATACGTCGACTCTGTGACTTGTATGCTGATTGAACGGGTTGCGTGGATAAACGAATCCGAGTTTACACCTATCAGGAGAATTCAAGCATCGGGGCTGAATCAAATACTGATAGAAAAACACCAACATCGAACGAGTGTAACACAGAGATACCGGTAATTCACAGTGTTAATTACTAATTTTCAGTTTGGGCCACGCTTTACTAGGGCCAAAACCCCAGGAGTGCTGGGAACAGTGCCGCTGCCGCGCATGCGCATCGGGCCGCGCATGCGCATCGGGCCGCGCATGCTCATCTTGATATTTATAATTTTCAGTGATAATTGTAATTATCGCTTGATAATTGTAATTATCTCTTGATAATTGTAATTATGTCATGATATTAGTAATTATGAGAATTTGGCGCTAGGAAAGCATGGCAAATACTGATAATTATTAATTAACACTGCGGATTACCGGTATCTCTGTAAATTACACAGAACACGTGATAATTTCAATTATCTCGTGATAATGGTAACTCTCGGTTTGGGCGCTAGTAGGCCGTCTTCTGCATGCTGAAACCAGCCACCGCCACCTTAACCATCCACCACCTCCAAATGGCGTATAATGTGCACTTACAAATTGTCGTCATCCAGCATTTTTCGTGTTTTTCTGGTGCCGATGATGAGGCTGCCTGCCAGGGCCCCTAGCCCCAACAGCAGGAGTATCCATGCTATTAGCGACCCACAAGGGACGTAACTCAAGCACCGCAGAAACTTTTCGCAGCAGTTCTCTCCCCGAACTGAAACACACGACAGAAACAAAACATGAATAATTATAATTACGAATGCTGAGAATGCAAAGCGAATTTTACTCCCATGAATGACACATATTAGTATGCCAAAATTCTAAATTTAAAAACAAGGGGTGAACAAAACAAAGTTATTTGCAAGGAAGATGTTTCATGTAGTTAACTTATAAAGTGTACACGTACAAATATGTTCAATGAATCATACATAGACGGGTTTACAAACGAAGAAATAAAAACCCTGGCGTCATAGAATAAAACTAGCAAAAAAACACCACACATACATATCATATAGATACATCCACGCTTGAGAATAAACATCCATCCAGCTAGACAATTTTCAAGGACACTAATCAATTCCGAAACATTGCACCTACCTACACTAACCCTATCCAAAATCTCACAATAACAACTACAACAAACTAACATTATATAACCAAACACACCTCACACCCCACATTCTATGCAGAAGCAGACTTCATTACCCACCCGTAATCCTAAACACATTAAACGCATCTCCTACCCCACCAGCCCTCATCACCTCTAAACCCCACCCGCATTACTATAGATCCCACCTCCCTCCAATCCCCCGCTCCCACCTTAAATCTGTTCAGAATCAGACTTCCAGAACTTGTAATAGTTTTCTGCCATGGTGACCTTTACCAGCCCCCCAGGCCCTCGTTGCTGATTCAGAGACAATACAACCTTATTAAAACGGAGCGGAATAAATTCGTTCTTTATCACAATAACTTCTATAAACTGTTGCCATTCTAACGCATTGGATTTTTGTCTTGTAGATTTCGTGGCGTAGAAAAATGGAAGGAATTCCCCTTGTAGGGCAAAGATGAAAGGTAGTTTGTTTGTTTTGTTTTTTTGTGTGGTCACTGTTCACCTTAGAGCAGTCCGATTGCTATGGTGGTTCAGTGTATATTCTTATGAATTTGATGCAAGGACAGATTAAGCTTATAACCTTAAAAAAATCTCCAACCTTATGGTAAATAAAATGCCTGTATCTGAACCTGAAACTATGTGGTGTATTAAATAAAGTGGTATTATATTGTATAGTGCGTCCTCTACTACAGGGTATACCACCCTCAACCCCAATCCCACCCCTGACCCCTTCTTCCTGTCCTTACACCACCCACTCCGTCACGCACAACCGTCCCTCCATGCGAACCAAGATGGAAGTGTAACGTCCACACCCGCCAGTGGCGAGAAGGCAGACAAGGATAACCATCCTGTTACATTCGTTTGGTGTTTTTCTATCAGTAGTTGATTCAGCCCCAATGCTGAAATCCTCCTGATAAGTGTAACTAGGATTCGATTATCCACGCAACCCGTTCACTCAGCAACAAGGCACGGGGTCGTCGTATGAAGTTTCCCAATTTTATTCAGCGTACATCAACAACTGCATACAATCGCTCAATCACTTTTTCACTTCCACAACTTTCCACTTTACAAACCTCTACTTTCAACACAACCCCTCTTTTGAAACAGTGCGGCACTTATATAGTCTCTCTAACTCAAGAGAAATAAAGAACATTCGCGCAAGACACAATTATAACCAATCAGAACAAATTTCGTCATCACTGTCTCACGTCATACAACCATATTTAGGATGGAAGCGTCTCTAGTTACCACTAGAATTATCCACACACTTCGATCGATAGTAAACAACCAACTCCAGAAAATTCTCAAATAATATCGACCAACTAAAATTATCAACGTTATACAAAGCTTCTTCTAATAACAACGCAAAATCAAATCAAAGGTAAATACACTCTATTATTGCATGCTTTGCGAAATAAAACGATCAGATCTATCGCGCGCGTCACAAACGTAACACATCCCGAACGAATATTGAGGCTTAACGTCCACACCCACCATTGGCGATATGGCAGACGGGGATAACCATCCCAGGGAAAGAGGGGTAGGGACCTGAATCAACACTGAACCACCAGAGCAATCATACTGCTAAAATGGACAGTGAAAATGGCCACAGTTTATATCGCCCACCACGGGATTCGAACCTGGGTCATCGGTGTGCCAGGCGAACGCTCTACCAATTGAGCTACGGCGGTGGGAGTATAACCATCCCAGAGAAATACAGAGCTTTTAAGGGACCTAAACCAAGTGGGGCCGAGTAGCTCAGTCGGTAGAGCGGCTTACTAGTAACTGAAAGGTCCCTGGTTCGAATCCCGGACCGGCCAACGCTGGTGTCAGAATAATGTGACCAGTAGTCGCCCTGTACGCTCCGATGTCGTGTGACTATAATCTACAATTAACCTTAACCTAAACCAAACCCGAGGAAATACTGTTAAGATGGACAGCAAAGAAATAACCACTTTTTAATCTCCCCACCACCGGAATTCGTACCTGGGTCATCGGTGTACCAAGCGAACGCTCTACCGCCGAGCTACGGCGATGGGCATGGGGGAGGAGGGAGGAGGGAGGGGGCGGACGAGAGGCTCATCTCTCCATTACAATCATTTCATTGACCTGGCAATCTAACATTTAATGCGAGGGATTGAGGACCAAATGTAAGGAGATGCAATCGCCAATATTGCCCAAAAGTTTAACGACTCATTTCCTGGCTGTTGCGTTGAACAATGCTGCCCGCGGGGACTGCACGACTGCTATTGCTCCGCAGTCCTTTCTGATGCTAAACAGATTACATGACAGAAGGAATGGAGGGAGGGAGGTACAGAGAGGGGAAAGACGCACGCGCGCGCGCGTACACACAGAGATACACAAAGAAACGAGATGTGAAAGAGTGAGTGAGAGAGAGAGAGAGAGAGAGAGAGAGAGAGAGAGAGAGAGAGAGAGAGAGAGAGAGAGAGAGAGAGAGAGCTGATTAATATACAGCATCGCAGAGACTTTGACGATGTACACTTCCTCTAAGAGTGCTCGGCTGCGCTGTGTGTGAGTCAGGTGGAGAGTTGATTACCATACACATGTGACTGTATGTACAGTAGTATCCTACGACATTATCAACATTATCACGAAGCAAGTAGTCAGTCAATCTACCCAACAGCCAGAAGAAGCAAGTTTATCGCGATGCGGCAAGCACGCCGAAGAAATACCGTAAGACATTACTTATCAAGAAGTGAAGAAGAGCAAATCACACAGTGGCACTCGCCGGTGATCTCACACAAGTTAGCGAAGAGGCGAACGCGAGCCCCATGCTAGTCGTCTCAGCTACGCAGTGTGATCGCACAAGTTCCGCACTACACTGGAGAACTGAACGACCCCATCAACCTTGCATACAGGGTCCAGTGGACTGCAAAGAGCCGAATCAGGACCACAACTTGGTTGAAAGAGGACTCGCCCCTGATCTGTATCAAAGATCTGCTGAAACAACCGTAGTGGTGACGTTGAACGCACTCCACCAGCCGGTCACTTTACAATAAAGCATCCCACGCAGGTGATGCTGATGCTAAAGTCTAATTTATCGAACCTCCGTTTAAAAAAACCAAAATAGAATATAAACATCATTATAAAATATCAACAAAACACATTCATATAAAAAGCCTACAATACTAAATACTAACATCATAGGAAGCCCTAGTGACCATTTGGCACAAAGCGTCCAACATTCCCAAGCTGATACAACAGACCTCACACACAAATGAGGAGCTAGGAAAGAGTTTCCAAGAAAAAAGGTAGGTGACTGGTCTAGCGAAGAAGATAACATAATAGATTGATAAAACAGATTAGGAATGAGAAAGAACATATGAGAAAGACAGCGACAGTGGGAATTTAAAGCACTTAATTTCTTGAACGTGGGGATACTATTTATACAGAACCCCCCGGCAACCCCATGGGGGGGATGATGATGATGATGATGATGATGATGATGATGATGATGATGATGATGATGATGATGGTGATGTAAAGAGAAAAAGAACGATGATAATGATAAAAAGAACAAAAAGAACAACAGGTTGATGATGATGATGATGATGATGATGATGATGATGATGATGATGATGATGACGATGATTACATTTACATGGTTACTGCTTTAGGTCCAGCGGACTCTTCCGAGCCAAATCATGACCAGGATGATGCTGATGATGCTGATGATGATGATGACGATGATGAAGAAGGAGAAGAAGAAGAAGAAGAAGAAGAAGAAGAAGAAGAAGAAGAAGAAGAAGAAGAAGAAGAAGAAGAAGATGATGATGATGATGATGATGATGATGATGATGATGATGACAGTAATTTCAAGCAAATCCTACAATTACTAATGTAGCCGTAGCACAGTCTTCAACAAACATATAATCTAATATGAACGACGAGACCATTTACTCCTCATCTTTGCCTATCCTAACATTCCCGAAAGCGTACCGTGATCGCGATAAATAAAGTACACAAAGTCATAGAGAGGACCCAACGCCGTAAATCCAATTTGCCAGTCTTATTTCACTGGACTCGATCCACCGCACTATATTTGCGTCGAATTCCTACGCCCTAAGAGTTGAGGGGACAAGAAGCTCAGTTGGTAGAGCGGATAGAGGAAGTGCACACTGTGAGCTGTGAGGGTGAGAGTGGGGAGACGGGTGGTGGGTGGTGGGTGGGTGGGAGTGAGAAACAAGATGGAAACCGGAGGCTTAAGCGAGCCAGACCCCCATCAACGATGTGCATGATTCATAAACGGAGCGATTCCAATTTGGCAACGGGCCAAAGTCAACACGTCAAAAGTGCAGTGTGGACTCCGCCGTGAATACACAGCATAATTTTGATTTTTAAAAAAAAAGTGTGTGTGTGTGTGTGTGTGTTTGGGATGGGGAGTGGGAAGAAGGATAGAAAGAAGATAAAGTGAAGGGCACAAGAGGAGAAAGAGGAAGAGGTCAATAACCAAACAAAATATGAACACCTTATTGCGGCAAAATAGCCGAAATCAGCAAGCTCAGCAATTTACGATTTCGCCGTTTGTGTTTCAAAGGCTTTTTTGACTTTTGGCAAAACAAGGGTTTACCCTAACATTTGGCATTGTTACTACATTTAAGCAATGATGACGTGGGCTTTCGCTGCTCAAATCAACCGCTAACGTTTGAATTTTCCATGCCTGTCCTGACAGGGAGTGCTTTCCCTTGTTGAATGGTACACCAATACCATAAATATATTAGACCGTGCGACCTTTGACCCTCTTTTTTGCATGAGGCACGAGGCTTCAAGATTGTGTCTTTTGATGTCTGGTCGGGTAGGGTAAGGGAGGTATAGTTGGTGGTGGTCATTGGGTGTGACCAGCTGGGTATCGCCGGGGCCTTCCCGCCTTGATGATCTCCTGGGGCAAGCAGGTCAGTGGTTCCCAGGGAGTAGTCCCCCCAGGCTGATATGCGGCAGTCATAACAACCGATAACGTTCTACGTATCCGGCTTCTAGGAGCTGCCCTCGGATTGCCAATATTGAAAACCATGCACTGAGGGTTGTTTTCTGAACAAGAGAACGACAGCTATAGCCTGGTTTGAAATCACAATCTGTACAAACCTTGAATAAAGTAAACGAAAGAACTGAGATAGCTAGCTGCACATCGAATGTATGCTGACAACTGTCACTTCACCATTGACGAATTTGGGAAGGCCTTGCAAAGACCATTCTGCAAGGCGCGGTGCAAAAAGGAAGAAGAAGATGGAGACAGAAAAAGAGGTGGGAGGACAACATTCCAGAATGGACTGGTTTCACACTGAGCGAAGCCATGGTGGTAAAGGTAAGGTTAAACGATCATCTTTGGTGCCCCAACGACCTTCGAGTTACGGGATAGGACAGGATAGGATAGGGAAAGATGTTCGCGAAACAGATGAACGTTATTTTTATTTTGTTTGAACATTGACAAAATGAAATACATGAAAGATAGATAGATATTCAGTGCTTATAGGGTCCAGCGGACTGCCAAGAGCCGAATCAGGAATTAAGTAAAATCAGACAATACTGTTAACATTTAAATGTGATAAAAGAGGTAAATAAAATCAGTCTAACTAATAAAATCCAACCAAGAATACCAAACAAGATTATATGACTTAAATGCGATAAAACAAACCAACATCATGTAAAAACTGAAACAGGTGTTGACTATTGCAAACTTTAAAAATTTCATTAAAAGGTATTGAACCAAAACATCTTTCACTTTCATCAACCAGATCAGCACATTCAGACATAAAATTGCGAACGGAAAAGGATCTGTCACATGCAAAACACCATGATGGTTCTTCTCCTTTTAAAAGGAAACTATGGGTGATATAAGTATGTCCAATATGAAGGCGAGCCAAAACAGTTTCTTCTTTGCCTGTGGATGCAAAGTTAGGCAAAGAAGCAGACAAATCTGGAAGAATTTGAATAATTTGTTATTGATTTGATTAGACCATTCAGTCTGCCACAGCCGTTTACAATAAGATCCAGTCATACAACGCAGGTCAGAGTATGGAACAAACTGGAAAATCTCTTAATGGAAATCTAGATGCAGAGCTTCTTTAGCCGCTTTGTCCACTGCAATATTGCCGCGGATGCCCATGTGACTAGGTACCCACATAAAAACTATCTTTTTTACCCTCAGAAACAAGTTGTGTGTGGAGGTCATGGATCTCTGCCAGAAAAGGGTGCGATATCTTTCTCGTGGAAAGAGCCTGAAGTGCTGACAGTGAATCAGACATGATTAAAAACGAGGTTCTTTTGGATTGATAAGCCTGTTTCAGAGCTAGATGAATTGCCTTAAGCTCAGCTGAATACATGAAAGAACGAAACAGCTAGATGCAAACCGAACATACGCTAAAAGTCACTTCATCATTGACCAATTTGGGAAAGCTGTTCAACGTAGTTCATTGCTGTTCATCTCATAGTTATCATGCCCATTGAAAGCCTTTACCATGCCTGATACGATGACACGTTTTCAGGCGACTTAAACTAAAGACGTCTAATTTCTCCTAAGCGCTTTGGACCAGAGAATCAACAGCGGCGGTATAGGTGGGTGTTCACTTCAATCTGTAACCTTTAAGGGGTCGCTGGTTTGGCAGCAGTAACGTTACTGCTCACAGCGTAGCCGAGAGTCGTCGAGGCTGAACGTGTGTGCCTCAGTCCTAGTGAGAGGTGCTCGGAGGTTCAACTACCTGGTATGAACCTTATGGATCATTTCTGCGGCCCCCACTGATTGCCTTGGCTGTGACCACAGGACCAGATTATTAGTTCAGGGAGTCCCAGCAAATTTCCCCGCTTAGCGTTACAGCAATTCCCCGGCCCCAGTTATGGCAGGTCGCCGCCGGTGGTGTCACAATTGGTTACTCGGTTAAAGAGTTAATTGGCCGCACCTCTCTGTACAACGGGGGTTCCACTTCCAACATCCCCCAGCCCTCCAGAGTCTACAGTGAGACAGTGCAGTGTCATACTACTGTTATATAATATAGCGCGAGTTTGATTAGTCGTTATGTTTGAGAGACAGAGAGAGAGAGAGAGAGAGGGGGGGGAGGCGTAATGATGATGATGATGATGATGATGATGATGAGGATAATGAGGACGACGACGAGAGAGTATTACTGGATGTTAACAGATCGGCAAATCGGTATTCCGAGATCATAATAATACGTGGTAGGGCTATACAGAAGAAGAAAAAAATCACACCAACGTGCGTCTTCAAAAACCAATTGAAAACAACAACAAGCAACGAAGTTCATTGGAAAGATAGGCCTAATTTCAGGCGAAGTCGAAACAAACTTGTCTCGATGAGCATCTGCGTTGATGAACGTCGTCTACATAATGCAGAGCAACCAGTAGTGGGTTTTGGCCTGATTACCATTGGTTTGTGGTGCATGGAATCTGTAGAAATCTCGTCCTGGACATAGAGGAGAGACAAAAGGTGTGTGCAGAACACCAGCAGGAGGAGTATCCCTTAAAGGGAAAGGACGGGAGTTCAGTGCTAGCATCATGGATTATTAAATGCTATCCTCAGTGGAATGAGGGAAGGATATGAAAGATCAGTCTCCCCTTCTCTGCTGCCCAATGATTGGAATTTGTGGATTTGTGCCATATAGATACAGATGGCCTTCGCTGTGCTGACAGCTCGTCATTGTAATATCACGTGGGCTTGTTGAACATCAAGTACAGACATTAAAAGAAGCCCTAAAGAGAGAGAGAGAGAGAGGGGGGGGGGAGGGGAAATCTTCAGCCGAAAAATGTACACACAATTTGGTTGGCTGGCAACAAAAATGGAACGTAACCTAACTTTAAAAAAAAAAGAATTCATTGCCCCCAGACATTTAGAAAATCTAGGGTTGCAGTGTTGGCAGTTTTGAACACGGTTTTCAATTCAATTCAACAAATCTTTGTTATTGGTAAAGGTAAAGGTAAAGGTAGTCCCATAGCCTTGTGGCCGTAGGGGAGCGTGATGTTGGAGATCACACTTATCTTGGGCCAGCGTAATGAGGGTGATGCCCATCTCTCTCCATCGCTGCTTTACCTTCCCCACCCTTAAGAGAGTAGGTACTCAGTCACAGTGGAGTCAACTGGGGCCGTTGTTATTCGTCGCTTCACGTTTTGCGGTCACCCATCCAAGTGCTAACCGCACTGGACGGTGCTTAACTTGCGACACAGTAGCGAGTGCTCTAACCACTGCGCTATCCGACACCCTAACATCTTTGTTATTATCAAAGGAATAATGAATGTACAGTCATTTATGTCGCGTTTGAATAAATAACAGCACGCAAATTTCAAATTAACCGACAATTACATAATCTATCTATCTATCTATCTATCTATCTATCTATCTATCTATCTATCTATCTATCTATCTATCTATCTATCTATCTATCTATCTATCTATCTATCTATCTATCTATCTATCTATCTATCTATCTATCTATCTATCTATCTATCTTCTATCTATCTATCTATCTATCTATCTATCTATCTATCTATCTATCTATCTATCTATCTATCTATCTATCTATCTATCTATCTATCTATCTATCTATCTATCTATCTATCTAATCTATCTATCATTTTATAGATTCGTTATATTTTCGGTTTTGTTTTATATAGAAAGTGACTTTTTTTCGGTTTTGTTTCGAAAGTTTTTTTTTTTTTCGGTTTTGTTTAGAAAGTGACTGCTCAGATGAACAAGGGCGGCAAACAGTTTGTATGGAACACAAGTGATAAAGATGTCTCCCCTAAACAGACGGGACTGGGGTTTATTGATAGCATCAGGGATAATTATAATCCTTAATTAAATGCTATCCTCCTGGGGGAATGAGGGAAGGATAGGAAAGGTCTAGAAATCCTAGGGGTCGGCAAATGAGGTGTTATAAAAAAGAGAAAGACGTCGAAGAAGAAAGAGAAAACCCTGCCTTTGATTCCGTTCCCAGTAGGGGAAGTGTGGATAGGGTTAGGAAAGGGAAGAAGGTGGGGGTGGGGGGGAGGGTAGGGGCTGACGAGTGCAGTTCTAATCGAAGTCAATCAACAGTGACAAAATTTGCTGGCAGCTAACACCCTTCCTCTCCTATCCCCCCCTCCCTTACCTTTTTCCTCACTGCAGACGGCTCGCCTCCTCACCGGCTACCCTCACACGTGTCAACGCATGTCTGTTTATTCTCATCCCAGGCGTGCGAGCTAGCTTATCAATATCGTTTTTCTCTGATCTGTTCTCTGCGGAGGCCACGGTTAGTCACAAAAAGAAGAAGGAGAAGGATGAAAAGGAGAAGAAGAAGGAGGAGGAGGAGAAGAAGAAGAAGAAGAAGAAGAAGAAGAAGAAGAAGAAGAAGAAGAAGAAGAAGAAGAAGAAGGCGTTATCTTCTTCGTATCTTCATTTCCTCCTTCCTTTCTTTGTCCTACCTCCTCTTTATCATTTCCCATCCGCCTTCGACCTTGTTCTCTTCCTTTCTTCGCCTTCTTCTTAATCATCTTGGTCCCCCCGTTGGAGTGCCGGGGGTTTCAGTATAAATAGTATCCCCACTTTCTGGAAATTCAGTGCTTTAAATTCCCACTGTCGCCGTCTTTCTCATTTGCTCTTTCTCATTCCTGCTCTGTTCTATCAATCTGCTATACTATCGTCTTCATCAGATTAACATAAGTTGTACAGATAAAGTCAGATACATCATCATTATACACATCGTAGCTGTAGTGACAGAATTGCACAGCATAGGAATGAGCCAAAAAACTCCACCTTCGGGGAAGACAATCCGATAGAGTGCGCCTAGGGTAGCGTACTTCCGGTAGTAAATAAGCCTACGTGATCGAGCCCCTTATAATAACTGTACACCGTGTTGCGTCACGCCATGTGGGGCCGGGTAGCTCAGTTGGTAAGAGCGTCTTGCTAGTAACCGAAAGGTCGCTGGTTCGAATCCCGGATTGGTCAACGTGTGATCATATTATTTTCCCCTTTACCAACAACTGGCCCGCTGGTGTCAGTATAAATCGGTCCAGTAGTCACCTATATGCGAAAGTGTCGTGTGACTATAATCTATAAACAACTACTATCGTCTTTTTCGCTAGACCAGTCTCCTACCTTTTTTCTTGAAAACTCTTCCGGGACAAGACTCCTTGTTTGTGTGTGATGTCTGCTGGATCAGCTTGGGAATGTTGGACGCTTTCTGCCAGGTGGTCACTAGGGCTTCCTATGATGTTATTATTTAGCAATGTAGGCATTTTATATGTATGTGTTTTGTTGAGAATTTATAATGATGTTTGTATTCTATTTTGTTTTTGTAAACGGGGGTTCGATAAGTTGGGGTGAAGCCTCACCCGTCCCCTGCGTGGGATGTCTTTATTGTAAAGTGACTGGCTGGTGGAGAGCTTTCGGTTTTACCACTAGGGTTGTTTCAGCAGATCTTTTATGCGGATCAGGGGTTGTCTGGTCCTGATTTGGCTCGGAAGAGTCCGCTGGACCTAAAGCAATAATAATGTAATGTAATGTAATTTAATCATTTTGGTTTTCTTCTCTTCCCTCTTCCTCCTTTTCTCCAGTTCTTCTCGTTCTTATAGTAAGCTTAATTTCTGCATGCTGGGGACGAGACGAGGAGTTAAGTAAGATCAATTTAAAACCAGTCGACGATTACCTACCTGTTAAACGTTACGACTGAGACGCACTTGATAATTGCGAACAATGTGTTTCACGCACAAAGCGTGCAACGACAGCAATCATTTACCTGTTATTTTGGTTGTATGTTGATGCTAGAAAAGCTTGGCTTGCTAGAAAAGCTTGTTTACCACCGACGGACCGACAAATCTATTCGAAGCAAGTAGCCAAAATCTTCGAACATTGTATCGATTTCACAAGTGTTTTATATTTTCATTGGTCAAGAAGAGGACTGTGCCTAAAACTGACATCGCGAGGTAAGCTTAATTGACCAATCACAGATGGCAATGTTTCTAGCAAAGCTTGGAATATGAAAGTCGTAAGAATACTTACACGGACTACTTACGACTGTGTCCACGTAATAGAGAAGAAACAAAATGTAGATCCTCTATGAATTGAAGACGAGCTTATCGATTTCAGACTACCCGACCGCGTTATTTTTTTCCCATATCACGTCTGAGGGATACCCTAAATTTTAACGATCTAAGACCTAAACCATTGTGACATCGTCAAAGTTCCTAGTATCTTATTTGGACTGGAAGCGACTGGGAGCATTCTGATTGGTCGACGCATTACAAAATTCGACGCATGCGCTCATGTGCTATCGTAGTCTTAGTAAGGATTAGGGTTAGGGTTTAGGGTTAGAGTTACGACGCCTAAGCACATCGTGAAAAGGCCGGACAGACATGACCTGACGCATGCGCAAAGGCGCCCGGCCCAAAATAGGAACCCGAAACTTTGACGATGTTACACCGTAGAGAATTGTTACCTCCCTTTCGTGCTCTTCAGTGTCTTCACACGCCAAAGTTTGCTAAAACAAGCTTAGATAATAGTTTTTTTTTCCTGTTAAATGTGTTTGTACATTTGTATCATTGCATGTGTGCAAATATTATGTAAATTATATCTGTATAATTAGGGTTATATATATATTATTAATGGGGGTATGTTTATCATTATTTGTACGTGAGTCAACGTATCTTATGGGGACGTGAATCTTATGTGTGATTGAAGAGTCAGGCGTGTGTGTGGGGGTGCAGATGAGAGTTTCTAATTGTTATAGAACCTGTAAGATACGGGGTAGTTTGTGATTAGTAAGCTTACCTCTACTCATCACTTAGTTTAATGGATCCATTTTAACCGTGCTTCTATAGTTGGATGTGATATTTCGTTGCGTATATGAAATGTGAACTTGCTAATGCTGCCACTTTAATTGCTATTTTTGAGAGGGATAACGTTGTATTGCATCTATTTTAATTCTTGTTTAAGTGTTTAAAATATTATTGTAGATTTCATATTTGTTTAATGTATGTTCTTTCACTGTTCACTGTAGATGATTTCAATTTTATTGTGTCGTCAATTTTATTTCATTTTTATAACCAGCTTTTGATTGTCTGCCAGACATTAAATAGAACCCTCATATTAGTCAAAAAGCTTGTATCAGTTTTCAAAACAATAAAAATGCACTTAAAAAATAGTACTACTTACAAGATAATGTTAAGAGTTAACTATATAGATTATTAAAGAACCAGATGACAACAATCAAAACTAACTAACATCAAACACAGTGCTAATAATAACACAATGACAATGTCTTGCTGACAACAAATCCTTAGTAGTACTAGAAATAGATTTTTTTTTAAAGCATCAGTATAAATCAGTATGCATAGATACTACACAGGCTCCTGACGCTTACAAATTCACACAATACAATTTAATAAAACCCTGACAAGTGACATGCGCTTCAAATATAGTACCACATACAAGTTAAAGTTAGGAGTTGAATAAATAAATTATTAAAAACCAGCTGACAACAATCAAAATTACCTATCAAAGGTTCAAACACATGCCTAACTAACAACACAATGACAACGTCTGGCTGACAACAGATACTAATTGGAAAATGTCGCACCAACTAGCAAACTAAACTTTGGCGTGTGAAGACACTGAAGAGCACGAAAAGGGAGGTAACGAATCTGTACGGTTTAGGTCTGAAGTCGTTCCATTTACGTGATGTGAGAAAATAAATATCGCTACCCGTCTGATGAAACCATTGATGAAGACGCATTTTAAATTCTAGGATTTCTAGAAGGCGCTAATAATATCACATCAAAATGTAACATAATTATCCGTTTCGTCGTCGATCGAAAGCAGAAGTGCGCGACCACATTGTTTGAACCGCATGTCATGAACCTGCCGCCTTCGATTCAGTTCATAAATCTATTGTTAGCGCAGAGGGCAGAGCTGTCTTCTTGTTGCTATTTATTTCAGATACTCCGAACATAACAATAAAGCGGACGGAATGTCAAAATTCTTACTTCTGTGCTGGATGCTAACAAATATATTTTCCATAAGTTCCGCCATTTTTTTTATAGAGACGTAGGCAACGTCTTCAATTTCCAATCAATGACACCATAGGCCTACTGGCAATGTGACGTGCATTGCTGCTTTTTTGTGAAATTGATTGCACCTGCCAAGAATATTTCAGTGTTTACACAATGTGAAGGCGTGAAACTTGAAAGTTTGTCGAGAATTAAAATGTGCAGCAAAGTGTCCAACGCGTGAACTACTTTTGTTAAGGTGCATTCTTTAGAATATGTTGTGTGAAGTGGTCTTTGACATAGGCCTATGAACAGCTTTGGTGTATTTATTGTTTTGGAAAATTTCCAGGTTTATATTTTGATTCGAGGTAATCGATACATAAATGTTATCAGCCTTCGGCTCGTGGTAACATTGATTAGATCTCGTTGGACATATCTTGTATTCCACGCCAACATGTCGATAGCGCTTAATAATGTATGACGTAACGCAATGTGTGTTTCTTGTGCTGATCTTTGAATTGGTTATTACTTGCGTCATTCTCGAATGGTCTAAAGCTTTCTACAATGTATGTACTGACGGTATAAAACCAGCGTTTCTCTGCGAGTAGACATTGTGTCTCCTATACGCTTAATGTGTCCAGGGACGTTAAACCTACTCAAGAAAGAGTAGACATTCAGTTTTTGAATGCAGTTGTCGACGCTGTTTGAGTCTCTTGCAAATATAGTTGGAGAAACATTATTTATAACGACGACGACGACTCTTGCTCTGTTATTCAGTGAACGGGCTGTGTGCATGCCAAACTCGAGTTAAAACAGATTCAACCATCGGTGGCTGAATCGACATTTTGCGGATACGTGTGTAACAACCTGGAAATTGCTATCATCACGTCGTTCAAAGTGATTGCTCGCTGCGGCCAAAAAGGCTGCAGTCTCTCTCTCGCGTCCGCGGTGGCCTGCGTGGGGCCGGGTAGCTCAGTTGGTAAGAGCGTCTTGCTAGTAACCGAAAGGTCGCTGGTTCGAATCCCGGATTGGTCAACGTGTGATCATATTATTTTCCCCTTTACCAACAACTGGCCCGCTGGTGTCAGTATAAATCGGTCCAGTAGTCACCTATATGCGAAAGTGTCGTGTGACTATAATCTACAAACAAACAACAAACAACGGTGGCCTACGGCGGAGGCATACAGAATATACTTTATTTTATACAACCTCGCGCCTTGATCTTATAAGCTTTATGGATAGAGTGGTTGGTCTGCATATTATAAAAGACATTTTATCAGTGTTATGTGTGTATGTATGTGTGTGTGTGTGTACCTGTAAAACGGCACGAATGAGGAACGAAATTTGCCTTTTTTAGTACTAAATGAGGTAATTTTGTCGTTCCCCGTTTGTCTGCCGTTCCTCATTTGTTCTAAGTACACGGGAGTGCTCTTTTAGTGCATGGGAGTGCAGTTGTAGTGCATGGGAGTGTTTTTAGTGCAAGGGAGTGCTCTATCCGGGACGGATCGAATTTCCTCTGCTATAGAGCGCGAAGTAGGTCAAGTTTTGCTAAAAAAAAGTAGGTTTTAGAGCACCGTTTTCTCAAAAGGTTTGACCTAATTCGGCGCCTCTAAGAGAGGATCTAGGTCAAGTTTTGAACTTTCCTCGACGATTAGGGTAAGGCAGTGCCTCGACGATTAGGGTAAGGCACCCGTTCCACAAAAGGGTTAGGGTCAGGGCTAGTTGCAGCGCTGCAACTAGCCCTGACCCTAACCCTTTTCTTGAAGGGGTGCCTTACCCTAATCGTCGAGACGTGTGCCTTACCCCTAATCGTCGAGTAAAATTCCTTATCCTAGCCGTGTTTTTCAACAAACTTGACCTAATTCGCCGCCTAAGAGGCGCGAAGTAGGTCAAATTACCCCATTTTATACCTCGTACACGCATGTGTGTGTGTGTGTGTGTGTGAATTTTAAATGTTATTTAGTTTATCCGTCACTTAGATGGTCGAAATTGACCACCACACCACTAATACTACCGCACAGCCAATTCAAACAAATGACAAATAAATACTACTTAAAACAATACAGATAGCTCGTGACGTAACCCTCGACAACCCATGACGAAACACACGACCACCCGTGACGAAGCGCACGATCACTCGTGATGAAACACGCGATAAAACCTGTGACGAAACAAGCGACAACCCGTAACGAAACACAGGACAACTGAGACACGATTCTTTCGTCACATACTACAAGGTTAAAATCAATAAGCTTAAGAGAAAGCAATGGGTAACATCAAACCCTTAGATAAATAGTATAAGACTCTTCCCAAGTCATGTCACGATCAAAGAAACCTCCATATCCCCCCCCCCTTCCCCAAAGAAGGCTTGTCACAACGTGTATTCACAGCAAACACCGAACGCTCAAAAGGCTAAAACGGTCAATTTTGCAGTTACAATTCGAAGATTTTTTTTTAACCTCTTTTAAGTTTAACTTAATTGTATAGAGAACAAAAAAGAAAAACTAAAGGCGAAAGTAAAACATTAACTTTTTTTCTAAAAACTTGTTAGGCTGGAAGATGTCATTTCTGAACTATGCCAGGAAATAACACACGAAAACGGCGCGTAAGTTTAGACACTAACATTTAATGGTGTTCGTTGGAAGCTGTGGTTTCTGTACTTTCGGGCTTAAAACAGACGAAGAAGAAGAAGAAGAAATGACCGCAAGTTAGACGGTAAATGTTGTCGTACATTGAAAGGTGGCAAGAGGTTGTTCCTGACCTTTTGACATATAAGACCTTCAGCGACAGCACTAGTCTTTGGCTGTTGTCAGAAATGCGGGAAGTGAAAAGGAATATTGATCGTCTGTTTCGCCTTGAAAAGTCGCTAAATGGGACCCTCCGGTTGCTGTCGCACGTTTCAAGTCTTTCCGCTACAGTCGCGACCCTCCTTTCGCCCATTCTCGCCTTCCAGCCTTCTGGTTTCAGCTAAAAGGCCACCCTATATGCTCTCGCTCTCGTCCTCAGTCTCAGAGATGTATAAAGGTTCCAAAAACTAGTCCAGTTCAAAATTTAGGTCTCGGAACGCTCTGGTATCACAGAGTGCTTTTAATCTCAGACCGAGTCTGACATTCTGCCTATTATCTACCGCCGTTATATAAGCGGCATTTTGGTTTCAGTGGCTTACGTCCTTGTATTTATTTATGTAATAGTTCTTATGTAGTGCATTATATAGAGCTTTTCCAGCCAAAAATAAACATTCAGTTTCCTTTCCGACTTCTAATAGCGGTCGCCACATGTTTGAGTGAAAGATGTGCGTTTGTTGTGTACGTGAGAGAAGGTGATATACGCCAGTGTGTATGTTGGCATAGGTCGCCGCTTTTTGGGCCTGATTGGGGATTTGGGAGACAAACACCTACATAGCCTCCATTAGGATGATGATGATGATGATGATGATGATGATGATGATGATGATGATTATTATTATTATTGTTATTATTGTCATCTCCATCTTCCTATAAGATTGCGAAACATGGACCTTCACAGCAGACCTACAACGAAGAATACAAACCATGGAGATGATGTGCTATAGAAAACTTCTGGGCATTTCCTATACCCAGCAAATTACCAACGACGAAGTCCGACAGACCGTCACACAAGCCATTGGACAACACGATGACATGCTCACAGTGGTGAAGGAACGAAAACTCCGATGGTATGGCTACGTCACCAGAGCATCAGACCTTGCAAATACCATCCTGAAGCGCACAATGCAAGGCGGCAGAAGAAGAGAGAGACAGAAAAAGAGGTGGGAGGACAACATTCTAGAATGGACAGGCTAGATGGAGTACGCTGGTTAAACGATTATCTGTGGTGCCCCAACGACTTTCGAGTTACGGAATACGATAGGATTATTATTATTATTATTATTATTATTATTATTATTATTATTATTATTATTATTATTATTATTATTATTATTATTATTATTATTATTATTATATAACCCAACTATACAGCTAGTTAAAAAAAATATGTGTGTTTTGATTTTCCCTGTGCACTATTTCTTTCGATCAGGGGAAACAAAAATGAAACAGAGCGAGCATTCACGGCTGAGCACAGTCATCTATCATCTGTCTGTGAATACGAAACCACCGTACATCAGATGAAGGCAACTCCATATTCCACTGGGAAAAGACTATCTATATAGTCTGGGCTCTTGTTGCAAAGCCAGGAAGAATATAGGAAAGAAAGTTTCGTAAGTAGCGTTTCTAACGCTATGGCATTTATACCTCACGAAAGTCAGCCCATGATAGTCACAGGAAGTTTCTAAGTAACTAGTAAAATAATTCAATAAATAACATAACGTTCACTCTACTGTAAATATCCATTCCAGGGAGTATAATTTTACTGGATTTTGTTGCGGAACCAGCTAGGAAATGAGTAAGCCATTTTCGCATCCAGCGTTTTGTATACTGACTGTATCGTGCAGAGTCTGCATTCATCGGCAAAAAAAAGTTTCGCATACTACTTTCACCAGTGTGTGTGTGTGTGGGGGGGGGGGGGGTTGTGTGTGTGTGAGAGTGTGTGTGTTTCTCTTCCTCACACTAGCGAGAAATAATTCTAATAATTGTCAGGTGCAAAGCCATTTTTTTTAAAAGTGAAAAAGATTAGCAAAATATTTGTTAAAGCGCAGCTTCGCAAACCAAGTTCAAACTGATTGGCACGGAGTCAGCTGATATTGGAAGGGAAAGTTTCGCAAAAATGTTATAGAATTCTGCATTTTTCAACGGATCGCATGCACAAAAACGAACAATATTGGAAGAAAACGTTTCGCAACAAAATATTATTTGTAATACTGTATTATGCAATTTTCAACGTATAGCAACAACGGGGTCGGATAATATTGTAAGAGAAAGTTTAGCAAAAATATAATCTTTAGTGCAATAGTAGTCTGCATTTTTCACCCTTTATCAATCACGGAGTCGGACACTATTGGAAGAGAAAGTTTCGCAAAAATATTATTTTTGGTATTCTGCACTTTTCCATCCCAAGAGGGTTATTTAGGAAGTTTGTGCAGCATTTTAAAAGATATTCTTTTACGTTTGTGACATTTTCCATTTCTGCGCAGAAGAACCGATACAAGAGGATGCAAAAATACCGCATCTAAAAATATCTTCTGTTTCTGGTTTATCGATGCACGGGCCTTGTTAGAACGCTTGGCGCGTCCGGGTTCCTTTCTTCAGTCTGAAATCCCAAAACAAAACAAAATAAACACAGAGAGAGAGAGAGAGAGAGAGAGAGAGAGAGAGAGAGAGAGAGAGAGAGAGAGGTGGAAGAAAAGAAGGAAAAGATGAAGAAGAGGAGAAGGATGAGGAGGACAAAAAAGAAGGAGGAGGAGGAAGAAGAAGAAGGAGGAGGGGGAACAAGGGGCCTGGTGGAAGAAGGAGGAGGAGGAGGAGAAAGAAGAAGGAGGATGAAAAAGAGGAGGAGGAGGAAGAAGAAGAAGGAAGAGAAGAGAACCCGTCTGTGCTCAAAGCGGCTGCCATCAAACCCCTCCTTAAAAAAACAAGTTTAGACAGCCCTCCTAAAGGTAACCAATGATCTGTTGCTTGCCTTAGATAATGGTAAAGTCTCCATTCTCACCTTATTAGACCTCTCAGCCGCCTTTGACACAGTCGACCACCACATTCTCTTTAACACTCTTCAACACTACTTTGGAATCTCTGGCTCGGTCCTGGCTTGGTTCCACTCATATCTTTCTGACAGATCACAAGCAGTCACTGTCGATGGCTGTTTCTCCAGCATAGCAGACTTGGTGTGCGGAGTGCCTCAGGGTTCCGTTTTAGGGCCGGTGTTATTCACTCTGTACACCAAGCCACTGCTTCTCCTGCTCGGAAAGCAAGCTGTTGAGAGTCAGTCATTTGCAGATGACACACAACTTTATAAATCCACTGCCCCCTCTCTCATTAATTCCACTGTTCAGACTTTGGAGAACTGCATCACAGACATTAAGTCATGGATGACACTCAACAAGCTTAAGCTTAATGACGATAAAACCGAAGCCCTCCTCATTCACAAGCACAACACCTCCTCCTCACTCTCGCCTCTCCCAACATCGCTTACAGTAGGGACAACAAACATTCAGTTCTCATCCTTAGCGAGAAATCTCGGCTACATTCTCTCCGATGACCTGTCCCTCAACAACCACATCTCCAACGTCTGTCGCTCTGCATACACGGCCATACGCCAAATCAGCTCCTTTCACCACTATCTTACAGTCACTGCCACCAAAACCCTAGTCTGCGCTCTCGTCCTTTCTCGTCTTGACTATTGCAACTCTCTCCTCGCTGGCTCCCCAAAACACATTATTGACAAACTACAAAAGGTTCAGAACTCAGCAGCTAGACTAGTATTCCGAGCTAAGAAACGCGATCACATCACACCTCTACTACATTCCCTTCACTGGTTTCCCGTGCAAGCACGGATAGAGTACAAACTCTCTGTTCTTTGTCACAACTTCTTCACAGACTCTTGTCCTTCCTACCTTGCTGATCTACTGTCTGTCTACTCTCCTTCACGCACTTTAAGATCTTCTGCTGACACTCGCACACTCAAGGTTCCCGTCACCCGCAATAAGACATACGGCCAACGTGCATTCGCTTACTCCGCACCCAAGCAGTGGAATTCCCTTCCCTCCCATATCCGCAACATACAATCAACACAGGCATTCAAAAAGGCCCTCAAAACCCACCTCTTCAAACTGCATTATTCAGACTGATTTGTATCCCGCTGCCATTCTCTCCTCTTTTGTCTCTGTCTGATCCGTAAGTGTGTACACGGCTGTAAATATTTATACTGTTTTCCTTCCTGGGTCTAACCGGGCATATAAATAGCTGTGAATAGGTTTTTGCTATTCTATTTTTGTCTTTTTTGTCATTTGTGTACATAGTTGTAAATAGTTTTTACTTTTACTGTTCCGTCTTTTGGTGTATCGTAGCAAAAGCGATGTTTGATCGAGTGCATGTATTTTTATGTAATGACTATGTGAAGCACGGTGAGTCCGGTCATAGGCTGGAGTACCCGCTATATAAAAATCCGTTATTATTATTATTATTATTATTATAAGAGGAGGAAGAGGAAGAAGAAGGAGGAGGAAGAGAAGGAGGAGTAAGAAGAAGAAAAACAAGAAAAAGGAAGAAGAGGAGGAGGAGAAAGAGGAGGAGAAGTAAGAAGAAAAAGAAGGAGGAGGAAGAAGAAGTGGAGGAATAAGAAGAAGGAGGAGGAGTAAGGAGGAGGAAGAGGAGGAGGAGTAAGAAGATGAAGGAGGAGGAAGAGGAGGAGGGGTAAGAAGAAGAAGAAGAAAAGAAGGAGGAGGAAAAGGAGGAGGAGTTAGAAGAAGAAGGAGGAGGAGTTAGAAGAAGGAGGAGAAGGTGGAAGAGGAGGAGGAGTAAGAAGAAGGAGGAGGAGAATGAAGAGGAGGAGGAAGAAGAAGAAGAAGAAGAAGAAGAAGAAGAAGAAGAAGAAGAAGAAGAAGAAGAAGAAGAAGAAGAAGAAGAAGAAGAAGGAGAAGGAGAATTACAAGAACAAGAAGAACGCGCTTAATTGAAAAATCGCCTTTTGTTTACCAATGTTGACAACCGGATACGCGACTTTTTTTTCCCAACAAGATCCACTTGAGCTTCTAATACGATGACAACCAACTCTTCACAGTCTTGCTATATTGCATTGGAAACAATGTTTCCCGAAATATGGAGGGGAGAAGCGCAGGTGAGGATAAAATAGCAAAACACCCCGGCCGTAATCCCAGAGAGGCCTTCGATCGCCTCCGTTTGGGCGGCGTTGCTATTTTCAGTTAGCCATCTCTGTGACAACAAATTCTGATTGGAGGAAAAACGGCTTCGTGAATTGAAGAATGTCCAATGTAAAACAAAAAAGCCCCAATTAGAAAGACCCCTCTTTTAACAGCTCCATCAATAAGCAGGGAATCCAATTTAAGGAGGGAGTATGTTAAGATAGGATGGAAGTTTAAAAATTAATGAACGAAAAATTAATGTTAAACCACCAACCCACCAACCCATCCACCAACCCCTCACCCCCTCCACTCCTACCCTTTCACCCCCCCAAAAAAAGAAAAATAAAGAGTTGAGTTAATAGTAACGTAATACGATTAAAAAAAAAGAACAATGATTTTAAGAAATCCTAATAGTCACTAGGAAGACAGGGAAAAATGGAGTACGCTGGTTAAACGCTCATCTGCGGTGCCCCTACGACATATGAGTTACGGGATAGGATAGGATAGGAATAGTCACAACAAAACGATTTTCCAAGTAAACTAATTTTCATGCAAATCAAAACAAAACCAAACAAAAATAAACCATACCCCCAAATATCCCCCCCCCCTTCCCAAAAAACAACAACAACAACAACAACAACCATAAAACCCCAAACAAAACACAAAAATCCATGAACATCTTTGACAACAATACCATTTCCCAAGTAAAGTCATTTAATGAATGAAGTTTACGTTCTACAACCACCATTGGCAGACTGGGGGGATAATCCCCCCAGGGGAAAAAAGGAGGCCTGACCCACCACAGCAAACCATACTGCCAACATGGACAGTGAAAACATGACCACTTTTATCTTGCTTGCCCACCACGGGATCCGAACGTGCCTGGCGAACCCTCTACCACTAAGCTACAGTGGCGGGACAACACTCATTGTTACACACACACACACAAACATACGCACACGCGTGCGTACCTTTAACGTTTTGCCGAATTGTGTTGCCAGTCACGTCATCTCTCGTGCACACAACGCCTTGGCAGTTCACAGCCCACCCATTTCGCAAAACAACGAGGCTTGAAATTGGAAACAATTTTTCTTGTTTTCTGGAATTGTTCCTGCTTTAGAAAACGGTGGCCTCTGGAGAGGTTGGCTTTCATAGTTGTTGCTCTTGTAAGACTAATTTCGATGCCATAGTTGTTGTTATTGTTGATGATGCTGTGTTGTCGTTACGGCTGCTGCGTCTATTTTGTTGTATTAGAGTTGACCATGCGTCTTTAGCAAGCAACAGCTCTCACAGGAAGGAGCGCTTATAATACCTTTAGTGAAGTCCGTTAGTAAAATCATCATCATCATCATCATCATCATCATCATCATCATCATCATCATCATCATCATCATCTTCATTAAAGTACAGACCTAAAATAAGAAGCAAGGAACACGTTTTTTCAGTCCTTCACTTGAATCAAGCTGTTGGACGAAGTGTCAAAGCACTCTCTCTCTCTCTCTCTCTCTCTCTCTCTCTCTCTCTCTCGTCTCCTCTTCTAGCTGTTAAATGAGAAACCACCCACACCTCCTCAACCCCATCATCCCATCTTTCTCTCCCACCCTCCGCTCAAAGCTGGAAGGCCACGACCGCTAACCGTTTATTGATTCTCCGCGAGAGGAGAGGAGAGTTACCTCTGTCGTTCCACATTCTCCATTCAGCGGGCTCGGACCACATCCCACCCTTCCCAAGGTAACACGACGCGCCAACTCTTCTCTCTCTCTCTCTCCCTCCCTCCCTCTCTCTCTCTCTCTCTCTCTCTCTCTCTCTCTCTCTCTCCCTCTCTCGTCTCTTCGATTTAGTAAACAAACCCACATTCTTCATCTCCTAACCCAATTCCACGGAATGGACTCATCCGTTCACCCTAAATCTACTTCCACACAAATTAACTTCTCTCTCTCTCTCTCTCTCTCTCTCTCTCTCTCTCTCTCTCTCTCTCTCTCTCTCTCTCTCTCTCTCTCTCTCTCTATCTCTTTCTCTCTCTCTCTCTCTCTTTCTCTCTGGCGTTTGAGCCTAAAACCTGTATTCTAATAAACAATCAAATTTAATTCAATCAGATGCTCTCTCTCTCTTTCCCCCCCTACCCCCTCTTCTCCTTATTCCGTTTTCTTAATTGAGGATACCCAGTCCATTACCCATCCTCACCTAAATTCAGTGGATGGATCCCTAAATCGAGGTACCCCACCAACATTCCATGTCTATGCCAACCCCCCCCCCCCCCCCCCCCGCCCTTCCTTTCTCTCTTTCTGTCTGCTTGTCTGTCTCTCCCCTCTTTGCCATTCTCATTCTCCGTCTTCTCTACCCTCTCTGACATTCTCATTCCGTCTTCTCTCCCCTCTCTGCCATTCTCATTCTCCGTCTTCTCTACCCTCTCTGCCATTCTCATTCCGTCTTCTCTACCCTCTCTGCCATTCTCATTCCGTCTTCTCTCCCCTCTCTGCCATTCTCATTCTCCGTCTTCTCTACCCTCTCTGACATTCTCATTCCGGCTTCTCTCCCCTCTCTGACATTCTCATTCCGTCTTCTCTACCCTCTCTGACATTCTCATTCCGTCTTCTCTCCCCTCTCTGCCATTCTCATTCCATCTTCTCTCCCCTCTCTGACATTCTCATTCCGTCTTCTCTACCCTCTCTGCCATTCTCATTCCGTCTTCTCTCTTCTCTCTGCCATTCTCATTCCATCTTCTCTCCCCTCTATGCCATTCTCATTCTCCGTCTTCTCTCCCCTCTCTCTGCCATTCTTATTCCGTCTTCTCTCCCCTCTCTGCCATTCTCATTCCGTCTTCTCTCCCATCTCTGCAATTCTCATTCCGTCTTCTCTCCCATCTCTGCAATTCTCATTCCGTCTTCTCTCCCTTCTCTGCCATTCTCATTCCGTCTTCTCTCCCATTTCTGCCATTCTCATTCCGGCTTCTCTCCCCTCTCTGCCATTTTCATTCCATCTTCTCTCCCCTCTCTCTGCCATTCTCATTCCGTCTTCTCTCCCATTTCTGCCATTCTCATTCCGGCTTCTCTCCCCTCTCTGCCATTTTCATTCCGTCTTCTCTCCCCTCTCTCTGCCATTCTCATTCCGTCTTCTCTCCCATCTCTGCAATTCTCATTCAGAGCTTATTCTAGGATTTTGAAGAAGTGGGGGCAGGCCCCCCTTCCTTGAAAAAAAAGGGGGGGATTAGGCCCCCCTCTGACCAAAACAGTGGGGGCGTCTTCTCGGCATATATAGGGTGTACACACAAACAAATATCCATATCTGTTTTCTCCCGTGATGTTCCCGGATAAACTGTGAAACAGTCAAGTGTCACATTCTCTCCAAACAGTAAGTACACACAAATCGCAGACAAAATATATCACAAACAGGTATCTGTAACATTGCTTTCACAACTGTTGCATAAAAGCTCTGCTATTTTAGAAGATCAGTCATATGAAAACAGTGTGACTGTTTTCTTCACAGTTCCTCCACTGAATTCGAAGTCGAAAAGCGTGCGCTTTTTCGAAGCCATTCTGATTCTGATTGTAAACCAGTTCCAACCGGTCAGGTTCATCGATGCCACACTCAGAAGAAAGGTGATTGGTAAAAAAGAATAGCATCGGCCAATGAAAATTTGAGACACATCGCATATACAAGAGAGCAACTTCCGTTTAACTCCAGTTTCCGCTACGCCCTAGCAGACGACAGAAACGTCACAGTAAAGCCCGCTTCGATCAAGACATGTAGCGGGATATTTTTAATCTCCGCGGGATCGCGAACGCGCTCATCGAATTTCTTTGCGGGAAAAAAACTTTTTGTGCGTGATCCCGCGCATCCCGCGCCCTAGAATAAGCTCTGTCATTCCGTCTTCTCTCCCTTCTCTGCCATTCTCATTCCGTCTTCTCTCCCCTTTCTGCCATTGTCATTCCGGCTTCTCTCCCCTCTCTGCCATTCTCATTCCGTCTTCTCTCCCCTCCCCTTTGTACAACTTGTGTTAATCTGATGAATAAAAATTGATGCAACAACAACTCTCCCCTCTCTCTGCCATTCTCATTCCGTCTTCTCTCCCCCTCTCTCTGCCATTCTTATTCCGTCCTCTCTACTCTCTCTGCCATTCTCATTCCGTCTTCTCTATCTCCCTAAACCAGTTAAGCTTTTCCAGCTCAAGAGGTGCTCAAGGCGCCGGCCGATACAACTGGATCTACCTAACCCAAGCTGCCCGAGGCGCCTACTTCCTGCCCACCCCCTCTCCCACCCATCACCCCCCCTCACTCCCGCCCCCATCCACTAGGATTGAACCCCCGTCCGTTCGTTTCAGTTGGTACTGAAAGTGGAGACCAGCTGGTCTACCTCGACGCAAACAGGCCACCTATCTCATAAATCTTCTTCATTCCTTGGTCCCCTACTTGACACTCCTCTATGGAAGGCGGAAAGCGTCAAGTGCGCGTGCCACTGCACGCGAAAATGCCCTCGCAATCGCACGCCCATCTAGTAGTTGATTGGTCGAAAACTTACAAGTCAAACTGCGCACGCGCAGATACACGCGCGCAATTGCACACGCGTTTACGTACGAGTCACATTAAAACTAGGAATGGGGAAATGTCCCGAAATACGTTCTATGTACCAAAATAATGTAATATGAATTGACAAATAATTTACAATGAAATACTAATCACCCACACCCTTCCCTGCTTCCAACTCTTTAAATTAAATGATATAATAATTTAGTTATAATTTTGTGGGGAAAGGGAAAAAAGCATCGGTATCATCTTGTTTGATCGTAGATGTTCTGAAAATATTCATTTGAGTAGCGGAGTAGGTTTAATTATCATTTTAAAACACGTTTGATTTTTTTTCTAAGCAGAATGTATTTCAGACTGTGTATTTAGTTATCTGGAAGTCTGCATCTATTTTTCTAAGATTTAGTTTACATCATTGAACAATACGTCATCACTGTCTTTCGTCATCTAAAACTCTAAAAGGCCTTCACTACCGCTTCTTTGTTTTGTTTCTTTTCCAGTTTTTTTCATCGCTATGTTTTTCATCGCAAAGTTTTCACAGCTACGCAAGTTTTCACCACTGCGAATACAAACTTTTGGTAAGGGTAACTGTAGATTGTAGTCACACGACACGGGAGCGTATAGGCGACTATTGGTCACATTATTCTGACACCAGTGAACCAGTTGATGGTAAGGGGAAAATAATATGGTCACACGTTGGCCAATCCGGGATTCGAACCACGGACCTTTCGGTTACCAACTGGGCTACCCGGCCCCACTAAACTTTTGTTGGCACTATCAGTACACTTGTTGTTGTTCTATTGGACACAAAGTAAAGACAGAATAGTAAATATAAATTATTATAACATTTAATTGGAGTGTTGGAGGCAGGGGAGGGTGTGGGTGGCGAGGGTTACGTTGTAAATTATTTGTCAATTTATGTTAAATTATTTTGGAACATAGAACGTATTTCCGGACATTTCCCATTCCTAGTTTTAATGTGACTCGTAGGTAAATGCGCGTGCAATTGCGGGTGCATTTGCGCTTGCGCAGTTTGGCGTGTAAGTTTTTCGACCAATTAGTTACTAGATGGGCGAGCAATTCGGTACGCATTTTCGCGCGCTGTTGCATGCGCATTTGACGCTTTCCGCGTTCTATACTTCTCTCTCCTAGCAATAATTATGTTACCATTGCGTTCGGTTTGCCATAATTATATTCCGCTATATATATATAGGCATATATACACCTCAGAATGGGATGTGCTCCTTCTAGATTACACACACACACACACCCACACACACACACACACCTATACACATACAAACATACACACCCACCCACAAAACACAAAGTCTTCTTTTCTCGCTACATCTTACCTAGCCTTTAGACGTCCCCTGACAACGATAATCGCCCTTTCCTCTCCCCCACCCCATTTTTCCCCCACGTCCACTCCTGTCCTCCTACTCTTCACCTTGGCTCCTTATCGTGGTACCCATTACGTCTGTAGATAGCAGTGAATATAACCTCTTTCGATCGTCCAGCATCTCTCTCTCTCTCTCTCTCTCTCTCTCTCTCTCTCTCTCTCTCTCTCTCTCTCTCTCCCCCATCCACCCCTTATGACTCGCCATCGTTTGCCTTTCTCGCCTAAAGCCTCTCCATTTGCAGTGTTATAGCCTTGAAAATAAAACGGTGCCCTTTTCCCATGCAGAAGCTGTTTCCCAGGACTCAAGCCAAGATCTTTTCTTTAAAGTATTAGTGTTGCAACCAGTTTTCTTGCTTTTCAACAAACTCAAGAGTGGTGAACATATCTATCTATCTATCTATCTATCTATCTATCTATCTATCTATCTATCTATCTATCTATCTATCTATCTATCTATCTATCTATCTATCTATCTATCTATCTATCTATCTATCTATCTATCTATCTATCTATCTATCTATCTATCTATCTATCTATCTATCTATCTATCTATCTATCTATCTATCTATCTATCTATCTATCTATCTAATCTAACCTTATGTAATCTTATGTTATCTTATGTTATTTTATGTTATCTTATGTTATTTTATGTTATCTATCTATCTATCTATCTATCTATCTATCTATCTATCTATCTATCTATCTATCTATCTATCTATCTATCTATCTATCTATCTATCTATCTATCTATCTATCTATCTATCTATCTATCTATCTATCTATCTATCTATCTATCTATCTATCTATCTATCTATCCATCTATCTATCTATCTATCTATCTAATCTAACCTTATGTAATCTTATGTAATCTTATGTAATCTTATGTTATCTATCTATCTATCTATCTATCTATCTATCTATCTATCTATCTATCTATCTATCTATCTATCTATCTATC
Organism: Oncomelania hupensis; assembly: GCA_036898135.1. Lineage (NCBI taxonomy): Eukaryota > Metazoa > Mollusca > Gastropoda > Littorinimorpha > Pomatiopsidae > Oncomelania > Oncomelania hupensis. The sequence continues at coordinate 60,669,997 of CM072518.1, forward strand.
TATCTATCTATCTATCTATCTATCTATCTATCTATCTATCTATCTATCTAATCGTTCATATAGATCTATAGCGTTGTTTAGGCTCAAGAGCTGCTCAAGGCGCTGGCCGATTCAGGATCTAGCTCATCAAGCCGCCCTGAACTGACCAGTGGACCTTCCAGCCAAATGGCCATATTCCACTACACGGATTAATCCAACAATTGAAGAACATTTTCAGCCCAAGATGGGAAAGGTAGAGCTACATCTTTCCTATCATTCCCCTTACACTACTGCGTCTAATGAAGATAAATCGCTAACCTTAGGTCCTGGATTCTACTAGCACTGCAGTCGAATCCCGTATACCCAAGGCGAGAGACAACTTCCAGTCTTTTACAAGCTTCATCCTAATGTTGAGATCCTTTTACATCAGGCGCCCAAAGTACCACCTCCAATGAGCAAATTTTGAACCGGAGATGATCCCGTCAAAGTTTGGAAACTTAGGTAGCGAGTGCTCGGTTTGGGATGTCCACACAATGTCGAAGGGACACAACTGCAGCTGAATCGACAAAGTATTGAGCGAGAGATAAGCCTGTGTTAAAGTGAAACCCTTATGTCGCCAGCCCCAGCGCGTGGGATAGCTGCATGTCGACAATTTGATCGTCTGAAATCTATCCATGTGATGAGGATATTCAGACAGGAATGCAGCCTTCGTGACACGCTTGGTCCTCGTGTGAAATCTTTATCTCTTAACCCCCAAACTAATGTATCTGCACCCCTTTTCGCCAATCTTGATTGAGTCAATCTCCACAGATAGCACTCGTGAGTGTGTCGTTATTTTCAAAATAAAAGCGAATGATGATGATGATAGAGTCTCGTTTGAGTGTCAATTTAACCGTTCATCCTCCAGACATGGAGTATTTCAGTGCATTACAAGTGGACATCATCATCGTCATCGTCATCATCATCATCATCATCATCATCATCATCATCATCATCATCATCATCATCATCATCAATTCTTTATTCCAGAAAAAGGGAAAGATTTGATTGCCGTTAACGTTATCATCATCGTCATCGTCGCCAAGGCAAGTCAGCAATGCTTTATTCCAGAAAAGTTGAAGATCTGGTTGTCAAAAGCACCTCCCCCTGCTCTTGTTCTTACTCCCACTCATCATCATCATCATCATCATCATCATCATCATCATCATCATCATCATCATCATCATCATCATCATCATCATCATCATACACTGTATTTGAAAAAATATCTTAAATTTTGGACACTGCAGATACTATAGGTTTACGCTTCGGGCGGGTTGAGTTAGATCCTGTCTCCAACATCGCCTTGAGCAGCCCGTGAGCTGGAAAAGCGCTATATATATAATCTTCATGAAATATTACTAGAATTCTGCCGCTCTCTGTGAAACATAAATTATGAACGACTCCACAGTTAATAGATGACGCTGACCAAGTGCACAGAGATTCTGGACCCCAAAAAACACCCTACCCTGCTAATAGCGTAACACTACTCTAAATACCCTTGATTTTTGCTACAAATGCAACGGACAACAGGCGCATGTATTTGGATGCGAAGTTCTCTGTCTGTCTGTCTCTGTCTGTCTGTCTGTCTCTGTCTCTCTCTGTACTATTATTGACAGGTAGCATAGTTAATAAGGCGCTGGTTTCCTATACCGCAGGTCGCTTCCTCCCTTTAGTAATCGTATTGGATGCAGTCAATTTAAAATTTCAAAATTAAACATTGATTTCTATTCCGATTTCTGTAATAGCAATCTCTTCGGATCGCCGAGCTTTAAGTTCAATCGAAGAAAAAGCGCGTGATAGTATCCTGTACTATAATTATTATTTTCCCTCAACACAGTGCATAGTTTCAAATATTTAGGAGCCATTGTATCAGACAATGGGTCCCGACAGGAAGTCCTCTCCAGGATCGCACAAACAACTGTTGCCCTGGCGAGGATGAAGCCAATTTGAAAAGACAGGACGATCAGTCTACATTCCAAGGTAGGGCTGCTGCGCTCCATTGTCATCTCCATCTTCCTATATGCTTGCGAAACATGGACCCTCACAGCAGATCTCCAACGAAGAATACAAAGCATGGAGATGAGGTGCTACAGAAGACTTCACTTCTGGGCATTTCCTATACCCAGCACATCACCAAGGACGAAGTCTGACAGACCATCACACAAGCCATTGGACAACACGATGGCCTGCTCACAGTCCTGAAAAAACGGAAACTCCAATGGTATGGCCACGTCACCAGATCATCAGGTCTTGTAAAGACCATCATGCAAGGCACAGTGCAAGGAGGTAGAAGAAGAGGGAGACCGAAAAAGAGGCGGGAGGACAACATTCGAGAATGGACTGGTTTGACACTGAGCGAAACAATCAGGGTTGCTGAGGACAGGGAAAGATGGGGTACGCTGGCTAAACGATCATCTGTGGTGCCCCTACGACCTCCGAGTTACGGGATAGGATAGGATATTATTATTATTATTATTATTATTATTATTATTATTATTATTATTATTATTGATCTATCAACGACCAGTGTGTCTCCACGCTTACTCTTCAAGCTCCTGTTCTTCTTCGCGTGTAAAGATAGCAGAGCTTCCTCTAACCGTGCTCCAGATCTGCCCACAACTATCAGCTTGGCCGATCGTTCTTCTCTTCATCGTCTCCTCTCCTCTTTCTCCTTCTCAATTCCTCGGGTGATATGATGCTAATAGCAGCACCCTCCAACCGGAAACCTGCGCCTGATCTAACCCCATCCCTCCTTCTTATCCTCCTCCATTACCTCCTCCTCCACTTCCCCATCATAATCATCATCTTTCTTTTCTTCTGTTTCAGCCTCCTCATTCCCTACCCATCCCCGTCCGTAGTAAAATGATACTCCAACCGCCGCCAACCGTGCTTTCCAATTTAGCCCCCAAATATCAACGCAATATGCCCTTGCTCGATGATACCCACACATTTTTATTATTATTATTATTATTATTATTATTATTATTATTATTATTATTATTATTATTATTATTATTATTATTATTATTACCAGGGATTCGTCTATGTGGAGCGATCTAGTAACTTCCCATCAAAGCTGATTGTTATCTCCCCTCGTCTTTTGTTGAATAAAAGCTATAGAAGATACATGTACTATGCACACTGGCGGCAAATTAAAATGCACGAACTACGGATTTTTGTTTCGTTTTGAGTTTGTTTGACAATGGCTACACTGGCCGTCCAAGAGAGCACATATACATATTAAGATCTCAAATCCGCAAATCCGTTTTCCCCTCAACATTATTTTGAACATCTGGCGGAACTTTTAAATTTATCAAATGTTCAAGCTTCTTTCAACATTAAAAAAAAAAATCCTAGGTCTATGCGTTTATATTTGCCGCCAGTGTACATACACTATTAGCATGGCCAATGTGGACGGCGTACACTGTGCCCTAGCTCTCTCTCCACATAACAGAAACATAATGTACTAGTCAATCACGAACGGCGCTAAGCCTGAATATTATAGACCAAGTAAAAATAAACCAGTACGGTTCTTGATCTTGATCCTGGGTAGCACTTTGCTGGAGCCAATCATGGCTGCGTTGCAACGATCGAACAACGATCTTGGCTCCGGTGTAAAAAAACAAATAATACTTCATTATACCCACACACAAAAAATAACAAAACGTGCTTACAGGATTTTATATTGTATTATTTCTTACACATAGGCAGTTTTACTGTATTCACCTCTCCCACAATCACCCCCACCTACACCCCTCTTACATAAGGTATACATTGCACATTGTCTACGTGTTGTCTAATGTTCGATCCCTTAATAACAAGACAGACGAACTGTTTCAATTATTAAGATTTAAACGTGAATTTAGGGATGCTTCGGTGTTGTGCCTAACAGAAACGTGGTTGAAACCCGACAAACCAGACATCGTGGTTACCCCCCCTGGTTTTAATCTTGTGAGAGCGGATAGGGATGCTGAGGCGACGGCGAAGAACGACGGGGGTGGTGTTTGCTTCATGGTGAACGACAGGTGGTGCTCTGACGTGTCTGTGGTCTCTCAATCTTGCTCCCCAGTACTGGAGCAACTGACGATCAACTGCAGGCCCTACTACTCGCCACGGGAGTTTTCATCCATAGTGCTCGTTGCCGTGTACATTCCATCAGGGGTCAACACTACTGCCGCTGTCGCTGAGCTTACCGAGCAAGTACAGGCGGCTGAAAATAAATTTCCTAATAGTACTGTTGTTGTTCTTGGTGATTTTAATCATGCAAACTTATGTAAGACTTTGCCCAGATTTTACCAGCAAGTTGATTGCCCCACACGTGGTAACAATATCCTCGACCAGTGCTATTCTACCATCAGGCAGGCTTACCGTGCCACGCCCCGTGCCCCTCTTGGTGAATCAGACCATGCTATGATTCTTTTGACACCCACGTACATACAGAGACTGAAGGCCGTCAGGCCAGTGACTAAAACCGTCAAAACGTGGTCAAATGATGCAATCGAGACCTTGCAAGGATGCATGGATTGTACAGACTGGAACGTTTTTAAAGATGCATGTTTTAATCTTGACGAATACACTGATACTGTAACATCATACATTAGCTTCTGTGAGGATGTGTGTGTTCCAACCAAGACTGTACGAACGTACGGCAATGATAAACCTTGGTTCAGCAGGGCAGTTAAGACTAAGCTAGAGGCAAAAAATGAGGCGTACGGGGCTGGGGATGACTCCAAGTATATGCAAGCTAAGTCAGAGGTGCGCCGAGAGATTCGCAGAGCGAAGGCGCAGTATAGGCAGAAAATTGAGGATCAGTTTGCCTCGAGCAATACACGCGATGTTTGGCAAGGCTTACAGCGCGTCACTCAGTATAAGCAGAAAAGTGTTGTTTCAGGTGATGTTGAGCCTGATCTACCTGACCAGTTGAACAGGTTCTACTGTAGGTTTGACGAGAAAAATCCAAACCCAGGCTACCGTCCCCCTTTGCCTGATGACCCTTCGCTTCTAACCCCGCCTTTCACCATCCAGGAAACTGAGGTGAGGCGATTGTTCAGGAAGCAAAACACGAGGAAGGCGTCAGGACCGGATAAGGTGTCCACTTCTACCCTTCGGACATGTGCTGATCAGCTGGCCCCAGTGTTTACTGATATTTTTAACACGTCTCTGCAGCAGCATGCTGTCCCTCAGTGCTTTAAATCATCCGTCATTGTCCCCGTCCCCAAGAAGTCAAAGGTCACCCAGCTCAATGACTACCGGCCTGTAGCGCTCACTTCTGTGGTCATGAAAGTCTTTGAGCGACTCGTCCTCACCTACTTAAAGGCATGCACGGTTCACCTTCGGGACCCACTCCAGTTCGCCTATCAAGCAAACAGGTCAGTTGAGGACGCTGTCGCTCTGGGTCTCCACCACATCCTCCAACATCTGGAGAACTCGCGTACATACGCTAGAGTATTGTTTATTGATTTTAGTTCTGCTTTTAATACAATCATCCCTCATAAACTGTTTGATAAACTGGCGCTGTTGAACGTCCATCTCTCCATTTGTCATTGGGTCCTTGATTTTCTGTTGGACCGACCACAGGTCGTGAGAGTCAATAAAGCCACATCATGCTCTCGAGTCCTAAATACTGGGGCTCCGCAAGGTTGTGTTTTGTCACCGCTTTTATTTACCCTTTTCACAAACGATTGTGGGTCGTCAGATCCGTCGGTGCTAGTGGTCAAGTTCTCTGATGACACTACAATCGAGGGTCTCATTTCGGGTGAAGAAGAAAGTGCATATCGCGAGGAGGTCGGGCGGCTGGTTGGCTGGTGCTCCGATAACAACCTTGAGCTCAATGTATCTAAAACAAAAGAAATGGTCATCGACTTTCGCAGGAATAAAAGCACAATCTCACCTCTTATGATTAACAGTGAATGCGTAGAACAGGTTGATTCATTTAAATTTCTTGGAACGGTCATTTCCAGCAACCTGTCTTGGGACAATAACAGCATGTCCATTATCAAGAAGTGTCAGCAGCGCCTCCACTTCTTGAGACAGCTCAAGAGGCTCGGACTTAACCAGACAATACTCACGCTTTTCTATCGCGCCGTGATTGAGAGTATCCTGTGCTTCAGTATCACAGTCTGGTTTGGAGGCGCCACTTCGGGCGAGAAGTTTCAACTCGAAAGAATCGTGAAACGCGCGGCAAAAATCATAGGTTGCGATTTATTATCCCTCGCGTCCTCATACAGCACGCGTTTGGCAAGAAGGGCCAGCAACATTACTGGCGACCCATCCCATCCAGCCAACCATCTGTTCGAGCTCCTCCCGTCAGGTAAACGCTTCAGAGCACTAAAAGTTAGAACTAGCCGGTTTAGACGCAGCTTCTTCCCCGAGGCTGCCCTCTCGGTACCAATGTCCTCTGTTATCCACATAGCATGAGGTGTTATACTTAAACGCCAATTTATTAGTTGCGATAATGTGTTAGTGGTGCAATTTTGTTTCCTTAATGTATTTTATCTCATTACGTTTTAATTTAGATACCCATGCGGGTATGCGTGAGTATGCGTGTGCGTGTGGAGGTTGCGAGTGGGCGTGCGCTTGTGCTTTACTCCTTAGAATATCTTTCTCTATTAGAGTATTTTAATGTTTTAATGTCCAGTGGAAGGTTGTTTGTTGTTGCAGAGGGACTGAATGTTTTACCGCATCACCAAAACGAAATCCTATGTATTTTGAATTCATTGGGTAATAAAGTTGACTTGACTTGACTTGACTTGATTGCCAGATTTTGAAACAAGCAGCTTTAAGCTAAGCAGCAAGTAACATTATGCGAGTTAACATTACGAGAGTTACAATGAAAAAGATTGGAACAAAACCAACAACAACCAAATAAAAAAACAACAACTCCATACTTAAAAACGGGTAGGCTTATAATTCATTAATTAAATGCCAAAAAGTTCCAGAGTGAGAAAGTGATGCGAACATACTCATGCCAACAATAACATCAAGGTTGACAAATAATGCCCAGTTCTAATGTTAACTCTCCAGGTCGTACACACACTTACACGTCTTGGCTAAACAATAGACGATGGCGTGATGGAGGCAATGAAATAACGTAGTGCCCATACAATGAAGGAAGTCTGACCCTTATACCAATCACATGGTATGTTCCTTTCCTAAAAGGACCGATCACTCCCCCCTCCCCTTCCCCCTCTCCCTAGAAATTGCATTGAATATTCAACTCTTTAGGCCGCAAAAGGGATTCTTTTCAGAAATCACTTGCACTCCTAGGGACTATTCTCCGAAGTGGGCACCCTAGCATCAAGAAGCCATGGAACGGGTATAATTGAATAATTTTCGCGCCGGAGGGCAAGAGCAAAGTGGTTTAGGGTAGTTTGCGCCATAGAATCTGTATTATGAAAGAGACGGAGGCCAAACTAGCGAGTACATTCGAATACAGTTTGCATCATAGATTAGGAGAGTTGCCTTTCCTTTGCCAGAGTATTTTGAGCCGAGAACCTATATGCGATCCACTCTTATTCTGCCTATCTCAAAACTCGTTTGCGTTTCATAGATTATAGTCCCCAACACATCAGCGTAAAGGGGGCTATCTCAAAACTCGTTTGCGTTTGCGTTTCATAGATTATAGTTCCCAACACATCAGCGTAAAGGGGACTATCTCAAAACTCGTTTGCGTTTCATAGATTATAGTCCCCAACACATCAGCGTAAAGGGGACTATCTCAAAACTCGTTTGCGTTTCATAGATTATAGTCCCCAACACATCAGCGTAAAGGGGACTATCTCAAAACTCGTTTGCGTTTCATAGATTATAGTCTCCAACACATCAGCGTAAAGGGGACTATCTCAAAACTCGTTTGCGTTTCATAGATTATAGTCCCCAACACATCAGCGTAAAGGAAACTATCTCAAAACTCGCTTCTTTCTTTTTCTTTTAAAGCCCGGTGCAATTCGCTGGAGAAAGGAGGAGACATTGGTTGAGGGGAGAAGAAAAGAATAGTAATGCTTGATTGATTGTTAAATGCCATTTGATGGTTTCGTCTTGCACGACTTTTCCAGCTCTAAGAGTTTTCCTTGAGAATGGAATTTTGATGTTTGGAAATAGGTTAATATTTTTCGATTTTACAAAGGAGTTAACATATTTTTTATTAACTGAAAAGCATGCGTCATCTTTACGATAGTTCATAATTATGCAAATGCATTAAAGCTCATTTTGTCGCAGAGTAATTTAAAAAAAAATTCTTTAGAGGGAGACAGAAAAAGAGGTGAGAGGACAATATTCGAGAATGAGCTGGCTTGACACTGAGCGAAGCCATGAGGGTTGCTGAGGACAGAGAAAGATGGAGTAGGCTGGTTAAATGATCATATATGGTGCACCAATGACCCTCGAGTTACGGGACAGGATAGGAGAGGAGAGTTAGTTAGCAGATTTTTTGAAATAATGTATTATTTAGAAATGTTTTAAAATAATAATTTGTTTACATATAATGCATAATTTATCAGAATTTGCTAAATAATGTATTATTTATTATTTAGATAATTAACGTAAACAACTCATTGTTTAGGAACTGCAATTTTCATTATTTAGGGGATACGCAGTACAAGTTGTATTATTGTGAGGTTATGTGGTAGTGATAAAGAACATTGCAAAATCATGATTTTACGCTGTTTTGTTACTTAAAATGAGTCAGCTGCTTTATTTCACTCTATTTTGTATATGTTGTTGTTGTTTGTAGATTATAGTCACACGACACTTTCGCATATAGGTGACTACTGGACCGATTTATACTGACACCAGCGGGCCAGTTGCAGACCTGCCTACCCTCAGATGTGAGAATCAGTAACACCAACCCCCAAAATCAGTAACACGCAGACATTTTCAGTAACCAATACCAGCGGTATTCCTTACTGTGCTATTGTCAAAGGATGTAGGTTCCGTCTGCAGCACAGTTCAAATGTCAACGTTATTCCATGTACTGAGCAACGTGATAGCCGAAATATTTACCAACGAAGAAATAAAAGCCATGTGTTTGTGTATTTTCACATATTTTCTTTCTGTACTTTATATTTTCTTTTACTTCCCTGTTGTTTTCTATATATATAAATTGCTTAGCCGGAAGTCCTTCTTCGCCACTACTATAAAGTTTGTCCGGTATGGACGCTGACCTGGGCAGGTGCTGGCCGCTGGGAATCGGCCTGTTGTGTGCTCAAAACCAACGAAATCGTTATAGCCGACATTTCCTTACCGAACGTTTACCCGTTTCTGAGATAAATAAATAAACAAAATGTCCACAAACTGCAATAGCCTCATTCCGTGCGCTTCCATTAAAAATCAAATTGAGGTTTCAGCATGTTTTCCCATATAGACCAAAAAATTTATTGTTTTTGTACAAAGCATTGATAGCTCAGTTGGTAACACTTTCGCCTAACGTTTAGGGCGACCCAAGTTCGAATCCGTCGCGGGCCATAATTTTTTTAAATGTTTTTTTCTCCCCACTACAATATGGATATTTTTCTTTTTAATTTAGGCTTTTTACCTTTATTATTATTATTATTATTATTATTATTATTATTATTATTATTATTATTATTATTATTATTATTATTTATATCTTATATCAAATTTTCTTTTAAAACCTTGGTGTTTATGATTTCTATTTGTATTATTCTATATTCATTATTATTATTATTATTATTATTATTATAATAATAATTATTATTATTATTATTATATCTTATATCAAATTTTATTTTAAAACCTTGGCGTTTTTTGTGATTTCTATTTGTATTATTTAATATTATTATCATTATTATTATTATTATTATTATTATTATTATTATTATTATTATTATTATTATTATTATTATTATTATTATTATTATTATTATTATTGTTGTTGTTGTTGTTGTTGTTGTTGTTATTATTATTATTATTATTATTATTATTATTATTATTATTATTATTATTATTATTATTATTATCAAGGATCGGGATGACGTGGTACGTGTAGGTAAAAGGGGGCTACGGGTAGGTTTAAAGGGGCATGGGTAGGCATAACGGGGATACGGGTATATATAAGGGGGTATGGTGATGGTCGATTCCTGTCGTCCCCTATACGCTTTGGTGTTGGGGACGCTAATTTAATCCTGAACTGGTCGATTCCTTTCATCCATACCTGCGAAACGATCAACGGGGAAGTATCAAGGAGGGTACAGGTAGGTTACAAGGGGGGGGGGGGTACGAAAGGTATCAAGGGGTTATGGGGAGGTATCAAGTGGGTTCGGGGAGGTATCAAGGGGGTATGATGAGGCATCATGGGGGGGGGACGGGGAGATATCAGAGGGGGGGGGGGTATGGTGAGGTATCAAGGGGGATATGGGGAGGTATCATCGTCCAAATGAAACTCGCAGACAACAGTTGTCTCTCTGTCTACATTTTAAACAGCAACCTGTGTACCCTGGCTTGCCAGGGTACAAAAACCACTAGTCTGTAATAAATGTCATCTCACCAGCAGTCACAATTGTTCTTTCAAGTCATTTTCTTTCTTTACAAATGCCAAACATTACTGTTTTCCACCCTTCTCTTTCAGTGACTTGTAATAGGCACTTTTAAAGTCAATGAAGTCCTGTACATTGTAGCCTCTGTTCAGGGCGCATCCAGGCCTTCCTTTGTTGACCATCAAGGCCTCCAGAGTGTAATGTCCCATGCCTGCACGAGAATATGTGGAATTTTTTCTCACCTGAGAAAAAACTCTCAGTGACCAAATCTACAAGCATGACTTCCGCACGTCTCACATCGTGGTCATATTTTTCGTCAGTTTTTGATGAAGTGGATGCCGATGGAACGAAAAATCCTGATATCTTCGCACACTTTCTCGTCTCGATGTCTTTCTTTTCACTGTCTTGGTGGTTTTTTTTTTATTCAGTGTGCCGCCTGCAGTCATCCGCACCCCCATGTGCAATGGAAAACTCACAATCACAGTAGGCAGGTCAAGGGGAAAATAATATGATCACACGTTGACCAATCCGGGATTCGAACCAGCAACCTTTCGGTTACTAGCAAGACGCTCTTACCAACTGAGCTACCCGGCCCCTCTTTTGTATATGTTCGCAACAATATTAATATACGAAACTGCAACGGTAACAAATCCGGAAAAAAGGGATCCGTCATTATTTCTGCATTGGCGGGATTGTCTTCAGAGTAAATAAACACAAAGGACTCGCAAGTTAACGTAGAATCTGGTGTTGTTTTTTTTTTTGTTTGTTTTTTTTTTTTTTTAAAGCAGAAGCGTTGATTCACGTTTTTCAACAATTCAATACTCCTGCTACTGCCAATTCTTCTTCACATATCTCTGCGTTCTAGGGTAAATAAATACAAAGCGAAAGCATACTTTTTTCCCTTCTGACGGAGATACTGAAAACACTGAACACTCCCGCACAAAACTGACCCTGATCTTTCGTTTGTGTTCGGGACGTTACTGTTTTATCTTCGAATTTGTGGAGTGATTTATGTGAACAAATAAATAATTAACACCAATTTTGGATGCGCAATCTTTGGAAAAACCTTGCATTTAATTATAGAAAGCAGTCAAATTATAAAAACCAAGTTTTCAAGCGAATCCTGGATTCCCCTAAATAATGAAAATTGCAGTCCCTAAACAATTAATTGTTTATGTAAAAAATGCTTTGTTTAGCAACATCTTCTTAAAAAAAAAACCACATTATTTAGCTAATTCTACTAAATATAGAAACGTTTCTAAATAATACATTATTAAACATAATCTACTAAATAATGCAATTTATAGGTAAATAATTTCTTATTTAGCAACAATGCCTTATTTACCAATGTCATGTTTCCTTTACGTTTAAAAAATTGTATTGTTTATATTTTTAAAAAGTTATTAACGGAGAAAATATATCATTCAGATAAATCTTACATTGTGTGTAAACAAATGATTATTTAGAACATATGCTTCTAAATTAGGATTATTTAGCCTATAGTGGAGGAAAAAAAATCGCAAATAAATGTAGGTAAACATAGGTAATTAAGTGTAGAGAAAGTAATAATGCGTACTTTCAACACAGAATTCGCAAGCGCAAGAAAGCTTTAATTAATGCATGAGCATAATTATGAAATCTCGTTAGGATGACACACGCTTTGCAATTAGTATTAAACATGTCCACCTCCTTTCTGAAATCCAACAATTTTGACTAGTTTCCAAACGCTTCATACAAAAATTCCATTCTCAAGGAAAACTCTCTTATCGGATTGTTTTTTCTCGATTGAATTGGAAGAATCAGGAGACGCGAGTATGTATGCGCACATAAATAATTATCTTGTTTCAAATCCCTCTCATTCTCTCGGCCACTGTTCTCAATAGCAAAAGACTCTCCGCGCACTCCACAAAGAAGGAATTTTGGACTTTGGTGTGGGTTCAAGTTTTCTGAGACTCTGGGTAATCCCGCTTGTCTCATAAAACCAGAATTACTGTCGAAGATTTTGTCCTCTCCAACGCGTCCTTTTAAGTTTGGGAGACAAGCCTGTGCAGAACACAAGATGTATAACTCTCTCTTTCTTTCTCTCTCTCTCTCTCTCTCTCTCTCTCTCTCTCTCCAGAGATGGGGGAACTGAAGTTTATCGATAGCATATTTGATAGAAGTCTTATTAAATGCAATTATCCAGGGAACGAGGGAAAATGATTGGAAAGATCCATCGGCCCTTCACCTCCTCACTCCCCATATTCTATGCTGCCGACGGTCGCCTTTATGTAAATTATGTGCCATAGATACAGACGGCCGTATCGCCGTGTTCTCAACCCCTCAGTGTTTTAGCTGGGCTTGTTGAAAACTCAAGGGACTTATTTTCTAAAGCCAGAGAAGGCCCCTGAATGAAGACCTCGGGAAAAAAACAAACAAACAACACATCTTCATACGAAAAAAAAAGTACCCACAATTTGGCTGCAGCGCTGGCCGGCAACAGAAATGGAAAGATAACCTAACAATTTGGCTGACCGGCAACAGAAATGGAAAGATAACCTAACAATTTGACTGACCGGCAACAGAAATGGAAAGATAACCCAACAATTTGGCTGACCGGCAACAGAAATGGAAAGAGAACCCAACAATTTGGCTGACCGGCAACAGAAATGGAAAGAGAACCCAACAATTTGGCTGACCGGCAACAGAAATGGAAAGATAACCTAACAATTTGACTGACCGGCAACAGAAATGGAAAGATAACCTAACAAATTGGCTGACCGGCAACAGAAATGGAAAGATAACCTAACAATTTGACTGGACGGCAACAGAAATGGAAAGACAACCTAACAATTTGGCTGGACGGCAACAGAAATGGAAAGATAACCTAACAATTTGGCTGGACCGCAACATAAATGGAAAGAGAACCTAACAATTTGGCTGGACGGCAACAGAAATGGAAAGAGAACCTAACAATTTGGCTGGACGGCAACAGAAATGGAAAGAGAACCTAACAATTTGGCTGACCGGCAACAGAAATGGAAAGAGAACCTAACAATTTGGCTGGACGGCAACAGAAATGGAAAGAGAACCTAACAATTTGGCTGACCGGCAACATAAATGGAAAGAGAACCTAACAATTTGGCTGGACGGCAACAGAAATAGAAAGAGAACCTAACAATTTGGCTGGACGGCAACAGAAATGGAAAGAGAACCTAACAATTTGGCTGACCGGCAACAGAAATGGAAAGAGAACCTAACAATTTGGCTGGACGGCAACAGAAATGGAAAGAGAACCTAACAATTTGAAAAAGAATTCATGGCTAATATTATTTTTAAAATCTGGGTTGTGGGTCTAGATGGTTTTGAACAAGGTTTTGTTTAGAAAGTGACTGCTGGCGATTTGAACAAGGGAGACAAACAGTTCGTTTTCTTTCAAGTTTGATTTTACTGGGTGGTGAGCGGTAGTTTTTTTCTGATGGTTTAGAAACCTTTTTCATGTGTCTGCTCTTGCTGGGGAATGGGGCATTTTGAGTTCTACGCTGTGATGCATTGATTAAAACAACAAGTGGTCAAAGACTAAAACCACACAGCGTAGCTGAGACTAACCGAGGCCTACGTTCACCACCCTAGTAGTAGGAGAGCCAGAGGGACAACCTAAGCCTCGGCTACGCAGTGGGAGACTAAAGAGCGCTGTGATTATGTATGCTGCTTCTTGAGTGAAAGTCCCCCGCTGGCCCTAACGCCCCACCCACTCCCACCACCCCACTCCCGCTACATACATACGCACGCACCTCCCCACTTCCCACGCACAATCTGCTAAACCATAATAATAATAATAATAACAATAACAATAATAGCAATAATAACAATAATAATAATAACAACAACAACAACAATAATAATAATAATAATAATAATAATAATAATAATAATAATAATAATAATAATAATAATAATAATAATAATAATAATAATAATAATAATATAAACTCCAACGTAATCGGTTCTTCCCCACAATATAAATCCAGTCAAAGACACCATACTACAGGGGCTAGGGTGAACTTGAAAAAGTAAATCCCTATAGAAACTTTGCTGATAGCTTTTGGTAAACAGTACAGCATTTCAAAGGAAGCAAACGCGACGCGTCATCCTTACAATGGTTAGATTTCACTTCTGCTTTCTGATTTCATCCGACATCAACGAGAACAGCTTATAAGAGCCCGTGGACTGCACAACCAACACTGCGAGAGCGGACGTTTCAGCTAGCATACGACGTAAAAAAAATAATTAAAAAAAATAATTAAAAAGTAAGACTAAGTGCCAGGCGACGAGCCAATATGGGCTGGTCTCGTTAAAGTGAGATTAAAGTGAGATAACGGTTCAATTCTGCTACAGTAAGGATCACGATCGTTTACTTCAAATATTTAGGAGCCATTGTGTCAGACAATGGGTCTCGACAGGAAGTCCTCTCCAGGATCGCACAAACAACTGCTGCCCTGACAAGGTTGAAGCCCATTTGGAAAGACAGAACCATCAGTCTACATTCCAAAGTAAGACTGCTGCGCTCTCTGGTCATCTCCATCTTCCTATATGCTTGCGAAGCATGGACCCTCACAGCAGATCTCCAACGAAGAATACAAAGCATGGAGATGAGGTGCTACAGAAGACTTCTGTGCATTTCCTATACCCAACACATCACCAACGTTGAAGTCCGACAGACCATCACACAAGCCATTGGACAACACGATGACCTGCTCACAGTGGTGAAGAAACGGAAACTCCGATGGTATGGCCACGTCACCAGATCATCAGGCCTTGCAAAGACCATTCTGCAAGGCACAGTGCAAGGAGGTAGAAGAAGGGGGAGACCGAAAAAGAGGTGGGAGGACAACATTCGAGAATGGACTGGTTTGACACTGAGCGAAGCCATGAGGGCTGCTGAGGACAGAGAAAGATGGAGTATGCTGGTTAAGCGATCATCTGTGGTGCCCCTACGACCTTCGGGTTATGGGACAGGATAGGATAGGATAGGATAGACGAAGAGCCATTGACAAAAAGTTACAAGCAAAGTCCAATAGGGAGTGACTTTTCAACCATCAGGACTTCAAACGGAAAGAGAAATCCTTTCAAGCTTAGATGGCTTCTCTTCGCTATCTCCAGCGGTGGTCATGGAGTAGCAGTACATAAAAAGAGACCGAAACTACTTGACTTTTACAATCGCAGTACAGATAAGCGTACCCTTAAGTGAAAAAAAGTTCTTTAGTAGTTCCACTGCAGACCGTCTTGAGACGATTTTTGGTACTCTCTTTGAGAGTGAAAGTACACTAAAAGTAATTGTTCTCTTCATGATAAGCTCGCGGCATACTCACCAACCTCAGAAACCTGCTATAGGAATAATCTGAGAAGGACACAATTGTTATTATTATTATTATTATTATTATTATTATTATTATTATTATTATTATTATTATTATTATTATTATTATAAAACAGGATGTTTATGTTATCAACCACTTTTTCTTCAAAACGAACTTGACGCGCGGGGATCTCAAGAGAATGCTATTACAGAAGGCAGGAATATCAATGATGAATCCATATTTATTTTTAAAATTTAGATTGACTGCATGAAGGGAGGAAAGAAACCCGAGTACCCGGAGAAAACCCTCGGTAACCTAATAAGTCTCGCTGAAAGAGCTGCTGAAAACAAAGCGATTATTACTTTTTAAAAATTATTTATCATTCTTATATAGCGCTTTTCCAGCTCAAGAGCTGCTCAAGGCGCTGGCCGATACAGGATCTGTCAAGCCGCCCGAGGCGACCATTTGCTGTCTCAAGAGCACAGTCTGACGCTCAGACCACTGAGCCCAATCCTAGGCCACCGGGGATGCGGGAGAAGGGAAAGCTATACACTGAAACAACCATCAGACTAATAGCAACAGTAAGATGGCCAGTGCTCACAGCCAATGTTTATGTCCGGGCCACCGGGAATCGAACCCGCAACAACATGAGCTCGACGCTCTATCAACTGAGCAATCCCTTTGCCGTCAGATGGCAGAAGTCCAGATGGGGTGAACTCAAACCATCCTACCAGAAACAAGAAAAGTATTCAGTTATAATGATGTAACGACCGCAGTTCGTACACATTTGTGTATGAAGACGTGATGACGTCACTGCGTTAATTTTCGAATAGTTTGTGAACTGTTGTTAGATCAGAGACTATACATCAGCCTAAGCGAGAGGACGTTTTCGTGGGTGCTCTGGAAAGACCTGATTCTTTAGGACTTTAGCTGTATAAGAATACAGGTATTTGTTATTATTATTATTATTAGTGGTATTTATAATGAACTGCTAAGCTATCCTTACGAAAAGGGAAAATATTGCTTTTTGTAAAGTAGTACGTTTAGGGTACAGAAGAACCCATGTTTGAAAACAAAGTTCGATAACTCGTGTCAATATTTATTTGATCATGTGTATACATGTATGTGTGACTCAGTTTGTAATTATGATGCCATTTTTATATTCATTCATATGAAGATATGGGGCTGAAATAGGAACGTATTTCAGTTGTGTAATTTGTATATCTATTGATGAATGAATGGGTATAAATATGTTATGAAATGAAGGTGAGCTGTGTTTGTAATATTTGGCTCATAGTCCATTGTGTGTAGCCTATGCAATGTGTGTAAAGTGGCTATACTAGGTATTGTCACAGGAATGGTGACAGTAGTGATTGTAGTGTTGTGGTGGCGTGTAGAGACATTCTACAAAGGGAAATGATCCTTACTCAATGTGAGCTATAAAGACATACAGTCTCTTTAAAGATAAGAGCAAAAATTTACGATTGTGTACATGTTGTATACAGCGGGGCGGTTACGAAGCGAAGTACCCCTGATGTGCGGCGGATGGGTCTGATCCACGCGACAACATCTACATAACTGGATGTGGACGCCATCAACGCCGTAGCTCTCCTTCTGCATCATCACTGGGGCAGACGTGCAACAACGCTGCAGTAGTAAACTTCCGGATCTACGCCATGAAGACAACTGCAGCGTCTTCAGTGTGTGGCTGTGACCCCAGCTTCGGCAGTGAATTCCGCGCCGGGAGTGTTTGATCCGCGAAATACGGTCAGTAGGCCTAAATAAAAACTGTGAAATTTAGAATATTCAAATCATCGAAATGAAGTCTGTGCTTCGATGCTAATGAAAAAGAGAAGAGTCGAGTGACGTCCTTAGAAAGGGACAACGACTTCTACTAGTGTTGAATTCTGAGAGAAACTGTGTGCACCCATCAACGTGACTGGGTGAAAGTATTACATTAACTGTGTGCACTTATTTATCAGCTGTGTGATTCATTTATATGCTGGAACTGGAAGTAACTGTATGATTTGATGTGTCTGTGAATTTAATGTATATGTAAATGGTTTAATGTGTATGATCATGTTTGAATGAGCAATATCATAACAGAGGGCAAAGAGAAATAACTGTGTATTCTTTGTCTTTGTCTGTAAGCATGTGTGTGGCGGTGTATGAGTATAGTAAACAGAGATAGAACACACACCTTATACTGAGCGTCAGACAGCCACACTCACACACTCATTCATTACACCATAAGTAGTTATACATATATTTATTTAGTTTATAATACACAAAAACCGTCCGTTACAAATGAGTCCAATCGCAATTCTATCAACTGCCCTAAAAGAGAATTTTGTATGTGACAAGAACACAAAGGAGCATGTAGATTACTCTGCGTTCTATACAGTGTTTTAGAACAGAAGACTGTATGTGTCAAAACAGAATTTTGTATGCACGTTTCAAAACAGACTTTAGTATGTGTAAACTAGAATTGTATATGTATACGTGTCAAAAGCAGAATTCTGCATGCGTCAAACCAAAATTTCTGTGATCTGAAACATAACAAATTTTATATAATAAATCAATTCTTAATTCTGAATATTGCTTCCTAACAGAAACCTTATGTATCAAAACAGAATTTATGTAAGATAAGTCTAACGCGACAAAAAAGGAATTGTGCATAATTCAGATAATTATGTATGTAATATATTATGCGTCATAAAAGAACCTTGTACAGTATAACGCGTCATAAAAGAAATGTGTATAGTATATCATGCGCCATAACAGAATATGTATAGCAAATAATGCGCCATAAAAGAAATCTGTATAATACATAATGCGTCCAAACATAAATCTTTACAGGCTAATGCGCCATGACAGAAATCTTTATAGTGCAATGCGTCAGACTCATAACAGAAATCTATAAAGTATATAATGCGTCATGACAGAAATTTGTATAATGTGTCATCACATAAACCTGTATAGTGTAATGCGTCATAACATAAATCTATATAGAATATAATGCGTCATTACATAAATCTATATAGAATATAATGCGTAATAAAATAAATCTATATAGAATATAATGCGTCAAAACATAAATCTATATAAAATATAATGCGTCATGACAGAAATCTGTACAGCCTCATGCGTCATAACATACATCTATATATATATATAGTCTTATAAATGTCTCCAGAAACAAGATATATTTGTCTTTGTACGGTCATCTGGGAACACAGTTTTGCTATCTGGGAACATGCGACGAACTAGGTCACGCTGTATTTGTTTCTAGGTCAACTGTCTTTTACGAACCGTTTAAGAATGTTTTCGAACCGTTTATTGACGCCGGATAGTGTCCTCACTTGGTTTCATACAATTTAACAATCCAAGAAGGCAAATGGGTTTTTGGGACTGAAAAAGTGCATTTTTGTAAAGAAAAGGGTTAGGGCAAGGGCTAGGTATAGATCTACAACTAACTCTTTCCTGACTTTCCTGAACCCTTGTGGCAAAATTCCGCTCTTTCCGTCACAATTAAACAGTGCTTTAGCATGTTCTAAGAAACAAGGAGTTTTCTTTTTTTCTCTCTCTCTCTCTCTCTCTCTCTCTCTCTCTCTCTCTCTCTCTCTCTCTCTCTCTCTCTCTCTCTCTCACACACACACCTACACACACATTTAACACACACACACACACACACAGAATATAATGCATCATAAAAAAATCTGCATTACAGACATGCGTGTAATACTCTCTCGATCAGAAAGAAAGTGTCATCGTATTGACGTCTCCATTATAAATTGGATTGTTATCAAACCGTGCAGTCCTTAACGGCCGAATGCTTTCGCATGTCGTGTTGAATCCGCCTTGCAATGGAAGCAATCTGCTAATTTGGAGCCGCTGGAGCAGAAGAATAATCGGCGGGAAGCTTGTCAAGGACGAAAAACACATTCCAACTCGGTCCATGAAATGTAAGGACGAACAAAAAAAAAATCTGCCGCCTCTCCCCCTCCCCCCTCCCTCTTTTCCCCATCTGTCCATGACCCAAACTTAAAAGCCATGTTACGACCGCGGGCGACAAACAGAACGAGAACTTGGTAGAGATTTTGATCGGGAAGTGGAATAAAGCGAGTGTAACTGTTCTGTAATTTATTCTTGAATCTTTCTTATACACTGCGCTTGTCCAGTTCAAGAGCTGCTCAAGGCGCTGGCCAACACAGCATCTAACTGAAGCCCACTTGCTGCGCCTCGTCTTTCAACCCAGATGACTGAGCACCACCTTGGGCGGCCGGGGATGGGGAGAAGGCACCTAGTGCTTGGTGAGTGTATTTGGGTAGCTGGACGGGAACGCTGAATGTTTACGTTTAAAGCCCGTGCCATGGAAGCCGTGGGCGCACAGACGACCTCGGTTTACACTCTCATCATCGACTTGTACTCTTGACTGTCTGAGGGGGGTAAAAACAAAAGTACCCGCCTAACAGTTCAGCCACGAGCAGAATAGCTGGGCTGGTCGTTAAAAAAAAAAGTTGTTATAACACACTTAACTCACACTGTCAGTCTACTTTATTATATTTTATTTTGTAATAAATCGGAAATTCACATCTGCTGGAATAGATTTTCGTCACCTTTTCATAATATTAAATGCTTTATGACATCTTAGCACTTTTATTAATTTTCCTAAAGACAACCTTATAAATTACAATTTTAGATTTCCCAGGATTCATTTGATATGTTACGAACACAGAAACAACTGGACTTTTGTGGTTTTTTTAAAGTCAGAAATGTCGACCTGCTTAAAACAGGTATTTTGAATGCTTTTAAACATGTTTTACAGCACAAAAACAAATCGAAGGTCTTTTAAAAATAAAACACGAAAAGTCAGAAATGTTAACCACTACCAAACAGGTATTTTGTATATTTTCCTAACTGTTTTACAACACAAAAACAAATCCACATTACTTTAAAAAAAAAAAAACAACAAAAAAAAAAAAACTTTAGAAATCTTAATTTGCCCCAAACAGGAATTTTGTATGCTTTCCTAAATGTTTAACAACACAAAAACAAATAGACCCTTTTTTAATAGAAAAAAGGCAAAAAGTCAGAAATGTAAACCTGCCGCAAACATTTGTTTGTTTGTTCATTCTTTCTTAAAGGTTTACAAAACACCGCACAAAGCACCTCAAACCTCTTTCAACAACAAATGAATGTCCTACATTTAAATCTGCCTCAAATAGATGTCCCTTTGCTTTCCTTAAAAATGCCTGGCAGCAGCACCGTAGCACATTATCAATCTTCTTGTCTGTGCTTAAATCGATTCATCTCACACATTTAAAACAAATTGGGAACAAAGCGAGAAATTGATGTGCAAGGAGAGAAGAGCTGGACGCAGAGTGACGGAAGGGGAACAAAAAGAGCAACAGGAAAGAATGACAAAATCTCTCTCTCTCTCTCTCTCCCCCTCCCCCCCCCCATTTAGCAGTTCGTCATTTTAGATATGAACAGCACACACCAAGAGACCTTACATGTTCTGTGTGCAACAAATGTGAAGAAAATGAATTACACTTTATGTTTTGCTGTCCATTGTATGAAAATTTAAGAAAAAAGTTTATCGCTGCTAAATGTTATAGAAACCATAGCTCTTTTCATCTATCTATTTTATTATCATCAACAAATAATAGGACAGTAAGAAATTTATGTGTGTTTTTATATAAAGCGTTTAAACAGCGTGAAATTTTCCTTTCATGATGAAATATTTTCATTACCTTGTATGAATTCATTTATTGCGAATATACAGCGGACCCCATTGTTAGGGGCATAGGCCTAAACAATAAATTGACATGTCTTTGGCATGTCCAAATGTCAAATGTCAAAAATGTCTCCCCCTCCCCCCCCCCCAATTCACTCGCAAAAGCCTTTTAGTTTCAGTAATAAAGAGAGAAGGGGGGGGGGGGAGTAGGGGAAAGGGAGTGTTGTTGGTATGTGAGAAAAGAGGACAAGCGGTTGCGTGGGTATGAAGTATAATTATAGATGGGTGGAGTGCACTTGGCGCCCAATAACATTATTCCAAAACAACCTTCCCCAACACACACACTCGCGCACACCCACACACACACTCACGCTCTCTTTCTATTTCTCTCTCTCTCACACAAACACACACATACACACACACACACACACACACACACTCTCTCTCTCTCTCTCTCTCTCTCACGAACACATGTGACACAAAAAGAGAGTTCGCTGCACATAACAAACCGGTTCAGATACATTATACACAGAGTAGTGCGACGTTTTCTCATTCTTCCCTTCATTCAAACATCCCGAGGCCACAGCTACGGACAGAGAGACGGACACAAAATTAATACAGTCACGAAAAGTCACAGACAGACAAACAGAGAAGTACAAACAGACACACAAGCAGACGCAAGCAGACACACACACACACACATACACACGCACTCATCCACACACAGCCTTCATAAATCCACAAATATATGAACATGAACGTACGCTCGCAAAAAAAAAACAACCAACAATAATTTAAATGTAAAAAAAAAACAAACATACGAACGAATGGCCAGACATTGTATAAGCAACAATTACAATTATAATAAAGACTTCTGGAATCGAACTAAAAATGCGGACAACAAAACGTCTCTCACCTGTTTGAGCAAACCAGTCCCAGCGACAAGCGCACATGCAACAGAAAGTCAACGAAATATATATTAGATAATTATTACAGTGGTAAAACAATGCACACAATATATATTGCATGCCAAACCAATTACGGTTAGGCCTAATTCCACTAAAATATTAAATGATGACATTATGAGAACGGGGGATGTCCTGTGAATAGGGTGGGACGGGTAGTACAGAAACAGTTGCCGAGCAAATAAACGAAATGAGACTTTATTCCTCACAGCAGGAAGGAGAAAATGAGAGAGAGAGAGAAAGAGAGAGAGAGAGAGAGAGAGAGAGAGAGAGAGAGAGACAGACAGACAGACAGACAGACAGACAGACACCCAGAGAGACAGACAGACTGAACAATGAACACTGAAGTTTAACGTCCGTCCTGACCGCTGGCATTACGGGGACAACCATACTAATAAGAGGGGGTTACATTACATTACATTACGTTACATTACATTACGTTACATTACATTACATTACATTACATTACATTACATTACGTTACGTTACATGATCATTGCTTTAGGTGCAGCAGACTCTTCCGAGCCAAATCAAGACCGGACAACCCCCGATCCGCATAAAAGATCTGCTAAAACAACCCTAGTGATAAAACCGAACGCTCTCCACCAGCCAGTCACTTCAACAAAGACATCCCACACAGGGGACGCCGAGGCTATACGCTAATTTATCGAACCCCCGTTTACAAAAACAAAATAGAATACAAACATCATTATAAATTATCAACAAAACACATACATATAAAATGCCTACATTGCTAAATAATAACATCATAGGAAGCCCTAGTGACCACCTGGCAGAAAGCGTCCAATATTCCCAAGCTGATCGAACAGACTTCACACACAAATAAGGAGTCTTGTACATGTACCGGAAGAGTTATCAAGAAAAAAAAGTAGGTGACTGGTCTAGCGAAGAAGAAGATAGTATAACAGATTGATAGAACAGAGCAGGAATGACAAAGAACAAATGAGAAAGACAGCGTCAGTGGGAAGTTAAAGCACTAAATTTCCAGAAAGTGGGGATACTATTTATACTGAAACCCCCGGCACCCCAACGGGGGAAGAAGAGGGGGTAGGGACCCAAATTACCACTGAGCCACCAGAGCAATCACTGCTAAGACGGACGGTGAAAATGGCCACTTTTATCTTGCCCATCCCGGGATTGGAACCTGGGTCATCAGTGCGCCCGGCGAACGCTCTATTACTTGAGATACGGCGGTGGGCTTTCTCACTCCCTCATACAAGCATTTGCCAGAGGAACGATCACACGTTCCCTGTCTATAGTTTCTGTGTGAGTCGCAGTAAGAAAAAAAAAATTACATTAGCAACAACTACCGAACGACAAGCACAATGCAAAATTCACTTTCTTTTATATTCCTTCAAATGACAATCTCTCTCTCACTCTCTCTCTACCCCCCTCTATCCCACCTCTCTCTCTCTACACACACATACACACACACACGCTCACAACATTCTGTTCCGTTTCCTCAAAAGGACCACTTCTGCTCTCAGTCCATGACTAAAAAAGGTGTTTAAGAAAAGATCCAACAAAATGCAAAAAGAAAAGAAAAGAAAAGAAAAGAAGATTCCCTCTTTTCATTCCATCAAATACCCCGAGGCCATTCTAAAGGTTCACGCGGATGCCGCGACTCTTGATTGCTGCAGAGACAGGGCAGGACCGCTACCAACTGACAGCATCGTGTTAAAATGTAGGGTTCGGGGACATTGCATGAAGCTTCTGCACAAAGGGTTTAGTTAAACATGTTGCAACGAGAAATAGATTGGAATTTTAGGAAATTGTGTATTCGAAGGCGCAAAAATAAGCGCTGAAACTAAATTTAACAAGCAACAAAAACATAAAATGGAGAAAAAAAAGTTTATTACGCCAATATTAGCTTACAATTAAATTTAAATTGCATAGCAGAAAGTTTGGCTTCAAGCAAAGCTAACATTCTACCATCAATATCCATTTTAATACAATAACCTAGGACTATACAATTCCAACCGCAGCACATAGCGAGAAGCGGATAAACGCGAACGAATGTATTAATTTTTAAATATGACAAAAGACAGACGACGGTTGTGGTTGCTGCTGCGATAGTTGACCTGAGGGGCGGAGAGGGTGGGGGGGGGAGAAGGTGAGGAAAAGGGGTAGGGGAAGAGTACTGCAATTTAGAGTTCTATGCCACTAACAAGTTCACTTAGGACTCCGATTACCCAGGTTCGAATCCTGTGTTGGGCAAAATCAAACTGACAATTTGTCACTGTCCATCTTAGCATGCGGCATGATCGCTCTAGTGGTTCAGTGTTAATTTAGTTCCGCACCCCTCCTTCTTCCCTGGGATGGATATCCCATTCTGCAGAACCGCCAATGGTGGGGGTAGATGTTCAACGTCAATGCTCAGTCCACACCACACAAGAGACGAAGTCGCCAGTGCTTGCTACACACCACTATAACCAAAGACAGGGTGTTTGTCGGGACTGTTAAGCACTTAGGCCTATAGCCAATAACCAAAACTTTATGTCGTAATATTGACTCTCAATCGGCTGGTGATACATTTAGTCTAACCTCGACAGAGAAGGACAAGAACACGGGTGGCGTTACAAAGAGGAACGCCTCTACAAAGAATAACAATAAAAAGCTGGTTTTGCAGCTTGGTATGGTTGTTGCTGTCGCGGCTGTTGCTGCTGCTGCTGCTGCGGTTGACCCGACGTTGCCGGGAGCTGTGCCCATCCTGTTACTAGAAAAGGTTTGCCAGGGCAGCGGCCTATCAGGCGGAAATGGGGCTGATTGGTCAAGGGAAAATAAAAAACCCAAACAAGGGCACAGCTACAAGGAAGCCACGGAAAGTGAGAGAGAAACATCATTAGACCAAAAGGCTGGAAGATGTCTCAAGATTGTCCAAGTCTTGGAATAAGGTGCTGGAACTGCTGGATGGGCGTAGAGGTGGGTATTGGGGATGTGGTGGGAGGTGGGGGTGAGGGTAGGATAGGTGTAGGAGATGAGCCTGTATAGGGGCGCGCGAAAGAGTTTGCGTGTGTGTGTGTGTGGGTGTGTGTATGCGTAAGTAGGTGTGTACTGTGGAGTGAGAGAGAGAGAGAGAGAGAAGGATGGAGGAAGGGAAAGAGGGAGAGATCGGGGTGGGTGGTTGTGGTGGCGGAAGCACATACAACTGCTTTCTTTATAACAAGGTATAAGGAATACAGACAACGAAATAATATATCATCATCATCATCATCATCATCATCATCATCATCATCATCATCATCATCATCATCATCATCATCATCATCATCATCATCATCATCATCATCATCATCATCATCATCATCATCATCATCATCACCACCACCATCATCATCTTTGGCTGTCGGCTTTTCTCTCCTCCCCACTCCCTTATTTCCTCCTCTCTCTCTCTTTCTCTCTTTCTCTCTCTCAACTCTTTAGAAATCAATAAAACTATAAGATAATAATGCAAAGTAACGCCCTCATAAATGGCTCCGTATTAAGTTCTCACTGTTCCTGCAAGCAAAATAGGAATATTGAATAAACCTGCGGATACCGAGGGTGGGGAGTACGAGGTTGTGTACTATGCTACTCATAGTAGGAGAAGAAGAAGAAGAAGAAGAAGAAGAAGAAGAAGAAGAAGAAGAAGAAGAAGAAGAAGAAGAAGAAGAAGAAGAAGAAAAAGAAGAAGAAAAAGAAAAAGAAGAAGAAGATTACATTACATTACATTATTATTGCTTTAGGTCCAGCGGACTCTTCCGAGCCAAATCAGGACCGGACAACCCCTGATCCGCATAAAAGATCTGCCGAAACAACCCTAGTGGTAAAACTGAAAGCTCTCCATCAGCCAGTCACTTTACAATAAAGACATCCCACGCAGGGGACGCTGAGGCTGTACTCTAATTTATCGAACCTCCGTTTACAAAAACAAAATAGAATACAAACATCATTATAAATTTTTGAACAAAACACATACATATAAAATGCCGACATTGCTAAATAATAACATTATAGGAAGCCCTTTAGTGACCACCTGGCAGAAAGCGTCCAATATTCCCAAGCTGATCCAACAGACCTCATACACAAATAAGGAGTCTTGTCCCGGAAGAGTTTTCAAGAAAAAAGGTAGGTGACTGGTCTAGCGAAGAAGATAGTATAGCAGATTGATAGAACAGAGCAGGAATGAGAAAGAGCAAATGAGAAAGACAGCAACTGTGGGAATTTAAAGCACAACATTTCCAGACAGTGGGGACACTATGTATACTGAAACCCCCGGCACCCCAACGGGGGTAGAAGAAGAAGAAGAAGAAGAAGAAGAAGAAGAAGAAGAAGAAGAAGAAGAAGAAGAAGAAGAAGAAGAAGAAGAAGAAGTAAGCTTATCTGTGTGTTGTAGGGAGGCTGACGATGATTAAGACTTGACTCGACTCAACATGACTTGATAAGCGATAAATCGCATTGGATTGCCATCCCATGGCAGCCGACCCTTTCAGACATGATAACCCTCTCTTTGCTTTGGTGCATCTGGTTCCACCATCTTGACGCTACTGGCACATGGTGTACCCGAAAATCTTTCTCCTTCGCATGAATGAGAGTATAAACCGAGGTTAAGTCTGTTACACGCGAACATTCCCAATCGCGCGCGCGCACTTTAAAAGATCCAGAGGCTAATATCAGACGATGTGGGGCCTGGTAACTCAGTTGGTAGAGCGGCTAACTACTAACCGCAAGGTCCTTGGTTCCAATCCCGGATTGGCGACGTGTGTGTGACCATAACCAGCGTACTCCATCTTTCTCTGTCCTCAGCAACCCTCATGG